>VDFB02101498.1:0-170298 GCA_007258455.2 Sequoia sempervirens | reverse complement strand
GATGTTAAAATGATCAAGTATGTTGATCTAAGTGCAAGCCTTAATGCTTATGACTTTGTAATGTACTTAGCAGAAGGTGTCTACATTTTAGTCTGTTTGATAAGTTGTTTGTGCTTCAAATGAACTATTCCTTCAGCATATGAGAGATCCATTGTTAGCAATTCAAATTGGTAGTGAGATACCCCTTGTTTCTTTCTTCTCGACAGTTAGTCCTTTGGTAGTGACAATTTCTTTATCCTTTTGAGTAGTGAGCCTTATTGTATTTAGTGTTGTAATTCATATATTACTAAGCTAATGTCAACAAAATGTTTCTACTATTGCCATTGATTTCATACTTCAATATAGTTG
This sequence comes from Sequoia sempervirens, assembly GCA_007258455.2. Lineage (NCBI taxonomy): Eukaryota > Viridiplantae > Streptophyta > Pinopsida > Cupressales > Cupressaceae > Sequoia > Sequoia sempervirens. The sequence goes on along the minus strand of VDFB02101498.1, from coordinate 169,950 downwards.
TAGAGGTTGTTGGTCTAACTTGTGTTTAGGTAAAAGACAATTGTAGTTGGAAAATGTTGCATATTGTAGATGATGTAGATGTGTTTTAGAAATGTGAATAGCTTTTTTGATGAATTTAGTTCACTTGGTTTCCAAGTGCTTTTGAGAAAGTTTGAATAAAAGAGAGTTTAGTGTGACAGAGTGTTGTTCAATGTTTTTCTCTACATTTCTTCATGGTTAAAGATGTACCCATGTAGTTAGGATGTGATGATCAAAGGTTTTCAAAGGTGTCATATCTAGAGTTTTAGGTTATGAATCATTTTGTAGTGGAAGATGTGCTTGATAATATGTTTGTCTAGTAAAATAGGGTCTTTGGGAGAAATGAAATTGCTCTGCATTTCTTCGCAATGAAGTTTCTAGTATTGTGGATTTATGAGAATTCTTAAAAAAATTCTATCTACCTTCCCTTGAAGTTTCAGGTGTTGAGCTATTCCAAAATATTGTTTGATGTGTTGGGTGTTAGTTCTAGTACATCTGGTTGCACAAAATGAAGGTGTTCATGAGTTTCAAGTGGTTATAGTAGAGCAAACTATTTTGAAAATGTTGGAATATTCTAAGATGTTAAATGAATAGTTTGGAATCTTGTTGTTTGTTTCAAAATAATTTTTTGGACCTTGAGAGGTGTGTTTGGAGTTACTTGTTAGTGTTAGTGTAGGTTTAGCTGACTTGGAATACTATCACTAATTATGGAGGATAATTGTTGATAGAGGAAGTGTTAAGAAGTGTGTTTGTGTAGATTTAGGTCCTAGTTAAGTATTGGCATGGTTTGAATTCACTTCTTTATATTGTTGAAGTGTTTGGTGTTGACCTATTTGATGTTATACACTTAAGGTGTATACGTTTCATTAAGGCCGACCTACTTTAGATTGTTATAGGTCACAAACATTATAAATGTAAGGAGAATTGTTGTATGGATGATGTGTGAAGAGTGTGTGATACAAAGGATGTGTAAATGATCAAGTATGTTGATCTAAGTACAAGCCTTAATGCCTATGACTTTGTAATGCAATGAGAAAAATGTGTCTACATTTCAATTTGTTCGATAAGTTGTTTGTGCTTTAGTGGAACTATACCTTTAGCATATGAGAGATCCATTGTTAGTAGTACAAGTTAGTAGTGAGATACCCCTTCTTCTTTCTTTCTTCTTGATAGTGAGTCCTTTGGTAGCAAGCTATAGATAGCAAGCCTTTCTTTATCTTTCTAGGAAGTGAGCCTTATTCTATTTAGTGTTGCAATTCATACATTAGTGAGCTAATCCTCATTTTGGTTCTCCCTTCTTGTGTTTTCCATGTAAATCTACTATTCTTATGTGTTTGATGTGTTTACGTTATTGCTTTACATGTTTACATTCAATTAATTCATGTTAAGGGTTTACTGGTAGATAAGGGTTTAAGAACTAATACAAATATGAATGTTAATGATAGTTTCTAATTGTTAGAGTAAATCATACTTACTTCGGCTTAAGTTTTAACTTAGGTACATAATTTTCATTTAATAGGGTAGTTAGTTTTTTATTCCCATATTGGGTGGTTCCATACCCATCAACATTTTCATGGCTTTATAAGCCTGTAGCATTATGTACATTAATAATCTCATATTCATCATATTTTCTCTTAAGTGAAAAAGCATTTTCTTATCTCGTGCATTGAGAAGGTCTCTATGAAATTGGTTTTTTCTAGGAGTTTGTTGCTCTATCATGACCTATCACAGCCTCCTAGTTTGTAGTATCTTACCTAAGAGTTTTTGTTGGAGAGGTGGCTAGAGATCTATTTATTTTGGCATTTGAATTTTTTTAAATTTCAAAGATTACCTCAATTTTAATATTTTTCTGTTGTTGGTGATTTTGGAGCAACGTTTGTTTTTTAGGTGTTTCAAATTCCTTGCTTGAAGCCAACAATTTGTATCTTGAGAGAGGCGTCTAAAGGAAAAGAGGTGTGGAAATGTCTAGCGTGATACTTTGTATTTGAACACCCATTTTTTTCTACAACATCCAATTTGAATTTCTATGCAGGGCAGATTGACTGTTGTTTAAAGGAACTTTTTTATTGATATCTTTCATTGTTGGTTACAGTTTCTTAGCTGGACCCAATTTTCTTTACTAAGGAAAACTTGCATTGGAGTTTGAAATATGTTTCAATCTCTGCAAGCATGTCTTGATTGATGGCTACATATATCAGCAAGGAGGGCATTTTTTTTAGAAAGGCAACAATTTCACTAGTTTAAGGCTACATTTTGAATTCTTGAAGCCCAATTTTGACAAGGAGGCCCAATTTATGTGTTTGGAAAGACTGATTATACCAATTGAGGGTGATTTCATCTATGCTTGGAGGCATTTTGTCTAGTTCTCTATTTGTTGGAGGATCTTCCTTGTTGCAAACTCATGTGGGATGTTTTTCTGGGTGTGGGTGTTTCTACATAGGCTATGTTTTTTTACTAGAAAGAGGCATTTCCTTTTGATTCTCAGGTGAAACATTTTTTCAAACTTTAAAGTTTGCAATCAAATATTTTGGTTTGGAGGTGGGCCCGTGTCAAGGTTCTTGTGAAGTGCTCTTGGGATGTTTAATCCCACATTGACTAAGTGGAAAATGTTTTTTTCTATTCAAATAGCACTACTGTGTACAAGATTGGTGTGAGCAAGTCTCACAAGAGTTGAAGAGGCTCGTGATTGTGCTTTGTGAGGAGGCTGCTTGGTTGATCAAAGGTGCTTAATTTTTTGGCTCAATTATTTCTCAAAAATTACTTTTTTGCTTAGAGATATACTTTTTTGTAGTGGTGAAAAACTATTTTTTAGAGGCTTCCTTATTGGAGATCTTTTTGAGTTTGTTGGTGCAATTTTATCATGGATCCCCCTCCAACCATTGAATTATTAACTCCCCATAACTACCACACCTATAAAATGAAAATGTGTAGATTGCTTTAGTCCCAGGGTTTGTGGTCTACTCTAAATGCTACCCAACCTTCTCTCACCAAAGAATATGAAATATTTTCCCATCAAAAATAAATGTGACCAAGCTATGGGGTTGATGAAGTTAAATGTTTCAATAGTCTTCTTTTCCATATTAATGAGTTGGGTACACCTAAAGAAATATGGGATAAGTTAGAAAACCTATTTGGTCAAGTTAGCGAGATTCGTGCATAACAATTGGAGGCTAAGTTAAAATATCTTGTCCCTAAATCATTTCCTACTATTGATGACTTTCTTACGAAATTAAAATTAGTAAGGTCACAACTAGCAAGATGTGGAAAGACAAAAACTGATAAGGAGTCTATCTTCTTGATATTGTAAAATTTTAGAGGTCATTTTGTTGTGTTTTCCTCTACTTTTTACTCCACAATGGATGCCTTAAGTAATGCATTTCAGATGCCATCTTTTGATACCTTCTATGACCGGTTAACAAGGGAATAGGAAAGACTTACCCAGTTGGAAGGGGTCTCTACAATTCATGCATTAATTGCACATGGGTGACAGAGTTAGGGGAAGAAGAAGCTGAAATCCAAAATAGATTCAAATGAGACCTCCACCACTGCAAAAGAAGAAAATCCAAAGAAGGAGAAGGTCAGTTGTGTATACTATAAAGATAAGGGGCACAATGAGGATCATTGTTACACAAAGAAGATAGATGAGCTCTCCCACCTTCTCCAGAAAAAAAATATCCCTATGTCATCTTATTTGAATCCTTCTATAGCCTTTGCATCTTCATCTGCTCCATCCACCAAGCCCACATTGTCTAGTAGTGCAGGCATTGCAAACAATATAGAAGATAAGCACTACATGGGTAAGGGACATGCAATGCTCACTTCAGCAGCTGATTCTCATTGTGATAGATGGTTCCTATATTCTGGTGCATCTCACCACATGAGTTCTTCACCCTATCCTTTCATGGGTTTTCACCCCTTTGACACCTCCAAAATTTTGTTAGGGAACAATAAGTTGTTGGATGTTTAGGGGACAGGTATTGTTCACATAGGCGATCTCTACTTTTGGGATGTACTGTGCATTCCAAAGTTGCACACAAATATTTTGTCTAAATACTAGATTACACATGGTGAAGTTCCTAAGATTGTGGAGTTTACAGTTGATTCTCTATTTATCAGAGAAGCTGATTCTGGTAAACTCATTGTTGTTGGTAATGCTGATCATGAGTCTCAACTGTATAGCTTCTCTCACATTATTAAAGAGGATGATTATGTACCTCACACACCCTTGGCTAGTGTTGATAGTAATATTCATCATCTACATTTTAGGGTACTTCAGACTCATGATGATATTGTTCCTATTGATTCAAAGATTGATCCTTCAGAGCAACATGCTATTTTTTATCCCTTAGATCTTGTTTTGTTGGATGAATACTTAGCAGGAATCTCTAATTTGTTTGTAGAGACTCACCTTGTAGATTTGGGAGATTCACTTGAGGGGATTTCTCTCCTCTTTGATGACAGTTGTAGCATACCAATTGATTCTCTCGGATTGTTTTTGGAGGTTGACTCGGTTGTGACTTCTCTTGATCTGTCACATTTCTTGGTTGTATTTGATCATGATCATGTGATGGATTTCTCTATTTGGATACTTCCTTCCCCTTCTTAGTTGGATATGGAGTGGTTCCTTCTTCATTTGGTAGAATTGTTTCTTCCTAAGGGAAGAGGTGTTGCTTGTAGGCATTCAATCATCCTTTGCTTTTAGGAATACTTCTTCAGCATTCGAGCTTCTTCATTATGGGGGGATATGATATCTCCTAATTTCCCTCTTATGGGGGGGTCATTGATTGTATATATCTAATGTATGTATTACTTGGGGGGTATTATTGAGTCCTCCATACACGCATCATCTCTATTGTCTTTTTTTTTTTCTCTCTTTTGAAGAGGGGTTTTTTCCCACATGGTTTTTCTCCTTTTCTCTACTTGTGAGAGATTATTATGCATTGTAAATGGGTACCTAACATGGTTGTTTAGCCGAGACCCATATTGCATCTTCATTCATTCTCCCTAAGTTTCACTTAAGGAGGGGTTTTAGAGTAAATCATATTTACTTAGGCTTAAGTTTTAACTTAGGTACATAGTTTGCATTTAATAGGGTAATTAGTTTTTTATTCCCATATTGGGTGGTTACATACCCATCATCATTTTCATGTATTTATAAGCCTATAGCATTATGTACATTAATCATCTCATATTCATCATATTTATCTTCGGTGAAAGAGCATTTTCTTCTCTCGTGCATTGTGAAGGTCTCTATGAAATTGGTTGTTTATGGGAGTTTGTTGCTCTATCACTAATGTTTTAAAAGTATACAACTGATTCACCCCCCTCCCAACTATACTATTGGCTCCCAAATCTATAGTTTTCTAAACTCTAAAAGTATTCCAAGCTTTTTCTTCAAGTTTAATAATGATCTGGCCAACAAATAGAATCAACTAAGAAGGTTGAAATTCCTTGCTCTTTAGGCTGCTATCCCTAGGTGGGTGTACTTTGATCACCAATGAATTTGAACTATGCAAGGTTAAAATGGTGACAATTAAGAAGATTATAAACCTCATAAAAAATTAGAGGGTTTTCTTAATTCCAATCTCTTCAATTAATTCATCCACTCATAATCTATTTTGCATGGGCATGAGGGTTTGAAATAGATAATTCAACACTAACTTTCACTCCTACTCCTACTACTATTAATTAAAATGTATAAATAAGTTTTTGTAAAATATTTTTATAAATAGATGTGGTCAGTTCCTTCTATTAGGAAATGGAGTCAAGAATGCAAAATAATATGTGTCCTCCTTTTGGCAGAAATTTGAATTGTTTGGCACTTTAGATGTTTATACCTTGTATAAACATGCAAAGATGTTGTTACCATGATCTTCTTATTGATCCCAATGATTTTTCTATATTATTTGGATTTAGTTAAAATAATTTAATTCTTCCTTGAAGGAACCAACTAAATTAACCACAAAAAAATAACGAATGTGTCTTGATAAATCAAATATATTATTGATACATTGATTTAAACAAGGAAAAACCAAACTAGAGATAGCAAGATAACATTTATCAATTAATCTCAACAAACAATTGAAACCAAAATTCGGTCACCAGTTATATCTTCATTCAATTAATCTGCTTCAAAAATAAAAATTAGAATATGTATCAAAAAAAATTCTTGACTGACTCCCTACTGATGCTCTTCTACTCGGTCTTGGTTTCCTTCTTATATGTAAATGAAGCGACAATCTTCAAACCATCACAATTTTTTAATTATCCATCTAGTGCAACTCTTCATTACATTAATTATCTTTTGCAATTAATTTTTTTATTTTTAATTTCTTTTATCTTTGCATCTCCATGAAATTAATTTTAATGATGATTATCCTTCTTTTCCAACAATTTCACTTTTATATTTACTTGTATGAATTTCCACCATATTCTTCAGGTAAAATAATTACCCAGTCCTAAACTCCCTTAGTGAATATATTTATCAGTGAAATTTATATTTCCCAAGATAATATTTAACATTTTGACTTATATATATTTTCCCTAAAAACATTCACCACATTTTATTGCAAAAATATTTTTCTTTATCGTGATGTCGCACACTCTTCACCTAGCCTTTGTGGGGATGCGAGGAGGGTTTTAAGTTACCTACTCTCGCACACACCTTTTAATTTATGCCCATGGTAAATTTTATATCCGCACCAAAATAAATTCATAGTTATGACTTTAATACAATTTCCCAAAGATAATGCATTTTATAAAATTTCATTTTCATAGCTTTACCCGTTGGAAATATTCGATCCTTGTTAGAGGATTTTTTGCCTTTGTCAGTTTTGGGGATCTCCTTCCCCTGCCCTCTACATAAACCTATAGCTTTGTTTTGACCTACCAGCATTTAATGTAGTAGGTAAGTTTGGATTTTGAATTTGAGCACTCACTTTTGAGCTTGCAAGAAAAGTAAACCAAAAGGAATGTATTCATTAGTTTTTGGTAAGTTTTTGTGAAAACCCTACAACAATAGAAGGAATGTTAGTAGAAGACAGTGAAACAACAACAATGCATAGGAATTTTATCAAATGCAACACAGTGACAACAATAGCTTCAGAACAATAATCAGTTTATGTTTAGGTGTGAGTGTAGCACCAGGTTAGGACAATGGTCCAATATTGTATGAAGAATATTTTTTTCATGTAAAAGAGAGGATGTCCTCTGTGATTTTGTAATTTTTAAAGCAAGAAAGAATATATGAATATAGTTTTCTATGTGTTATATTTTTGTTGTCTCTGCATATTGTTTATCATTTTCATTTTTTTCCATCACTTAGTAACAACATTGCATTGTTGTTTTGTTGCCCCTGCCTACCAACAAGTCATATCAGATCCCTATTTTTCTAGGTAGTTAGTATTGTGTGGGTGTTTCAAAAGCCCTAGGTTTTCTAGGCATTAATCCATTTTTTCAAGTTTGAGAAAAATGGTAGAAGGTGAGAGAAAAGGTTGATAGTGATGGAACCCCTTAATTTTTTGTTCCATTTTCTAAATTCTATAAAATTTGGCTAGTTTCATGTATTTGGACTTAGGTTTTCATCCACCATCAATGAATTTGGGTTTGTGTTGTCAAATCCTTTCCTAAGTAACCCTTGATTTTTTATCCTTGTCAGTGTTATAATCCATCATTGACTCTCTATTTCCAATTCCTATTCAATTAAGTTGTGAATAAAGTCATCGAATCCATTGTATTACTGGCCCCTCATGCCTAGGTCTGTAATATGTTTTATAAGGTTGAATGATCGACCTTGTTTGCCTTTACATCCTTTGAATAAAATAATTCTAAGTCTTTTGAGGCCTTTTTCTATGTGGTCCTAGGTGTTCCCCTTCTTAAAACAACTTGCAAGCACATGCAAAATTATCTCACTTAAATTCCGTTTATTGCTAACTCGGTCATTCATCATAGATAGAATTCTAGCTTTATGTTTCACAATAGCGATGAGTGATATGAGTTTCCCTTTGTATCATTGGTTGTTTCTATTATCGCTAACTGCTTTTGAGTCTTAAGTCTTCAATTAGCGATGCACGATGGCCTTTAAAACTCTTTGTGATGATGACTTTATGTTTCACAACAATGAGTTGAATATTGTAATGTAATATGGCAATAGCCTATGAATTATTGAGTCAAATTTCTGAGCTATTATAGGTTGTTATAAATGTGACTACATTACCCAAAGATAAGGTACTAGTCTATTTTTTTGGTTATCTTGAATGTAAATGAGTTAGTCCTACGCCTAGCCAAGAACTCAAAATTAGAATGAAAATCATATAAACACCTTTAATCAAAACATATCTGTATGAAATACCATTTTATTCCTTGCTATAGATAGCAATTTACTTAAAGGCCAGCAAAATCCTTAATGAATTTAATCTATTTTCACCTTACCGGAATATATTTGTTTGTTCAAATGTTCTTGATAAAATGTCAAAAGAATATCATATGAACATATTAAGGATCACCCTCCTGGGTTTCAGAAAGCTTAAAGAGTAGAAGTAAGGGCCTAGTAATCCTTGTTTTTTGGCCAATTCTTACCTATGCTTATCATTGGATTGTGGCTAATTAGGCATATAGTGAGACTAAGTTTGGTTCCAAAAAAAAATCAACAAATTTGGCAACTCTATTGGTGATTGACTTGAGAAAATAATTTAGATGATCATCTTGCCTTAAAGAGTCATTAAAGTTTCAAGTTAGAGTGTAACTAGAGATTCACAACTGTGTAATTTGCAAGAGTCAAATATTGTGCAAGTGAATTCATCTATCAAGTCTAGCTTTGATGTCAAAGAGATTTGATTCTTATAAATGTTGCAAGAATCTACTGCATTTCCCTTGAAACTTGCAAATCATGTCAATATCTACCATAATTTGATGGCTACATTATAATTTATCACTAGATGTGGGTGGTGACTTTGAGATCTTTGCACCAATATGCACTATTTGAGAGCATCCAGTAAAGTAGAATGAAAATTTGGTGAGAAGAGATAAGAGAACATAAAGGATTCATGTGTGAATCTACTGATCAAGGAAGCTTGAATTGAAATCAACCCATGAAAGAAACATTATATTGTTGAAGTTTATTCCTCTACAATCTATGAAAAGAACCAAATTGAATGGTGATGTAGCTTCAGATCTACAATGTTCTCTAGTCAAAAGCATAATTCAAAGTAGCATATCTAGGTATTTCCCCTATTTTGATTTTCAAGGAGCATAAATTTGTGTGAAAACCATGTTGAGTGATTTGGAAAAAATTGTAATTCCCTATTAAGTGAATTGAGAACTAATAAAGGGAATGGTAGTGGTAATTTTACATACTTCTAAAATATAATGAGAAGTTTCTATATTTTGATGAAGTATGCTTATCTTAAAAATATTCCCATTAGAAGATCCAAGGCATAGATTTTTTTTAGGTATGTACTTTAAAATCATAATTAATTCAAGGAATATGGTGGTAAATGATCACCTATAGAGTTGATGTTTGTTGAGTACAAGTAATATATCATTCCCTTGATTCTCCCTTTGGAATGTCAAGTAAAAGAATGTAGGGAATTCAATGTTTGTCATGCCATCAAATAAATTTCTCTGTTGAGTGGTATAGGCCATTGAAATTAAATGATATTCAATGTTTCCCAAACCTTGTTCCTAATATTGTTAGAGAACATTTTCCAAAATTCACAGGGAAAGTTTCAAAATTAGCTTATAGACATTTGTATACTTTTATGGACTTGATGGGAGACTATGAGATAAGTCATGAGCTATTTGTCCAATATCTAAAGGAAGATGCTAGAGATTGGTCTTCATGCTTGTCAGTATGTTCTATTTCTTCATGGAATGAATTCATGGTGGAATTTATAGAACAGTTTGGGGAAAGGATTAATCCAAGTTCAGTAAGGAAGAAACTCATGGAAATTCAAAAGGATGAAAAGGAGCTAGTTCCAACTTTTAATCTCAAATTTGCAAAGGAAATTAGGGATATTCCTAAAACCATGAGACCAAGTGCTGTAGAGTGTTTAATTATATATTTGGGTGCATTTGATGAAGAAATGAGTTATTTGTTGAGAGATAAGGAGCCTCCAACATTGCATCATGCATATCAAAGTGTTATGGATATTGAAAACAACTTGAGGTACTCAATGATGAAAGGGTCTATGGCTGCAAGTGTCAATTACTTTAGTACATTTCAAACAAGGGTATGTGCAGGATCATCATGGAAAAAATAGGCCCTTAAGTGGCAAAAAATTCAGAAAAATCAGAGTTGGCCAACTTGATGTAAAAATTTGAATAAGTTATTTATATTATTTCAAAAATATATGTAAAAATATAATTTGTAGAATGTTTAATGTAGTTTCTAAAATACAAAGTTTATTTGAAAAATAAAATTTATTTGAAATTTGAAATTTCAATGGAGTTGTACTTTACAATTCAGTGGAAAAAAATAAGCAGGTGTTTGTCCTGGACAACCCTAACCACAAGAAAATGATAATATTTTTTATAATATTTTAGATGTAAGTAGAGGACTCATGTCTAGATGTGATGCATATTTTGTAATTTTTTCCAAGTAAATAATTAATTATGAATTTTTATTACAACCTTTAAAACAATGAAAACTCAGATGTTTGACCACCTTAACTCTTACCTAACTTCCCTCAAATTTAGTTATTTTTCTAATCCTATAGTATGAGAAGCATTATAATGTGATCCATGTTTCAAATTCAAAAAATGTGATACCATTTGAAAGCTATACATATTTTTTCAATCAACTCATCAATCAAGACTTTAGTCACAATTCAAAATAAAAAAAATGAATAATAATTATTTATTAAATTTAAAGTAAAGCTTAATTTATATTGGTGGAAGCTAAGACATCCTTTAAAAACCCTCTTTCATTTCATCAATTTTAAGTTGTGAAAAGTCGCCAACCTATTAAACGTTTTCTGCATCATATTGACACTTTTTAGCCCATCATGATCCTCGCGACATACCCACAAATAGAATAGATAATAGCAGTAATTTTTTGATAATGGTGCTTCTATTGTTTTTGGCTTTCCAATAAACACCTAATGCAACTAATGATGAATCCAAAATTCAACATCAACAAATTTTAAGCATTAGTGATGAAATGTCTTTTGTTTAGAGATTGTTTAAAATTAAAAGCTATCAAGGAAAATCACCATATAATTTGTTTGCAAGGTTTTCTAATGCCTTGTTGGAAATCCCGAGGAAGTTTAGACCTAAGGATTCAGTATGCATTAAATTTTTTGTGAGATTTTTTATCCAAGGTTGAGTACCTCCGCCACAAGAATTGAAGCTCCTCGGTTTTATCAGTTCTTGATTGGATTGATGAGCCCAAAATATGCTCATAGTTTGGATATTATGATGAACTTTTAATGCCTTTACTTTTGTTATTCATGGTTGTTTAAAACTCTTTTGAAACCTTTTATGGGGATATCCTATAGCAAAACATTTGCATATTCCTGCAGCTTATTGTGTTGACTTGACTACATTTATTACCCCATTGACTCACTAAATGATTGGTATATCACATACAATTTTTGAATGATGAAATAGATTTAAATGTGTGATTAATGAACTGATATTGTGTATATGCCATGCGCCTTTGCTTTTGCATCTTTTACCTTTTGTATCACAGGTTGTTGAAGAAGTATGATCAAGTCAAGCATAGCCGATCTCGGGTCTTGGCAAGAAAAGTCCATTTCCCTCAAGACGACTTCTCGAGGAAGCTCCTAAGACTCTTTGACCAAAACTGTTGGAAAAGATTTTTAATGATAGTCAATCTAGAAAGAGTGGAGTGCTAGATTCTCTCCGGATTGGGTTGAACGCATAAATTCATTTATGAAGTTTGTTCCTTGATTCTGGGATACACTTTACTTCCACGTCTTTCTTTGATAGGTTAGTTAGTTAGTTGCTCTCCTGATTTTAAATAAAGTACTCCTCCCGCTGAGTGAGAAGAGGAGAGAGATGATAGTTAGAGTAAGATAGCATAGTGGATAGAGAGATAGCAAGTATATCATGTAAGAGCCGTGCGATGATAATGAAAAGCGTAACTGCTTGACGTTATATCGTATTTGTTGTTAGTTTATATCAACAAAGCAATGTATACTCATTGTTTTCATGAATAAAGTTTGATGAAGTTCTCGAAGTTTAGCACTGGTAATTAGTAGATGCTTGCTAAGGGGGCCCACTTAGTAAGTATCTATGGCTAGTTAGTTAGCTGTTCTTTTCTGTTGATCTACAGTTAGCTTTCATCTTTGAAGTTTTCATACAAACTCAGTCTTGTATTGCTCCTGCAGCATAGGGAATCCATCCTTGTGCCTGTTCCTGCAGCATAAGGCTAGTTCTTAGTTTGTGTTTTAGTCATAGTTGTTATGGTTTCTGTTTTAATCAAATCATAGTTGAGTTAAAAGAACTTTGCATTACCTTTCCTGTAGCGTGGATAGAATTTCCTTCTAGGTATTTATTTCTACTAAGTTTTGACTGAAACTAGTTCTTAGTGCATATATTTTGCCGCGCCATTTAAAGTATAATGTCCCCCTCGGTTTGACAAGTAAACGAACAACCATAGAGAGATATTAGTCAATTGCTGAATGTCCAATTCCCAAGAAAGGTTTTACTATGATTTTCATATATCCTTTGTGGGTTTGACCATGGATAAGAATCTCTGTTCAGAAGCTAGGTGATTATGAAAAAAATATGGCGTCTCAAAGTGTCAGTGGTGGCCCTATTGAAAAGAATCAAAAGATAACTCAAGCAAGTGAAAAAGTTAAATCAGAGAATGCACACCTATCTTGTGATATGGGTAAGAACAATTATTGTAACCGATTTATAGATAGGTCATGTGCAATTTAGTACATTAATGATGAGGATAAAGATATATTTGCAAGCATTGCTATAGTATCATCACAAGTAAATATTCAACACATTGAGAATGAGAGTTTGAGTATTCATTCTAAACACCCTGAGCATAGCCTGGGTAATGATGGATTCCCTTACAATAATGATCAAGGGGAAAGTGAGGTCTCTGATTACTTTTCTAAAGAATATAAATATTTCTATGATGATGATCTAGAAATATTTTATTTGAATGAGGGATACAATAATATTAATGCGCGTGGGTTTCTTCCCTTACACGTGAATAAAAAAATTCCATGTGAAGGATTCCTAGAATACAATCTAGTCTTGTCGAAACTAGAGCATACTAGTTTTGTGAATGATGATGAATTTGAAGACAAGAATATATGTGTTCAGTATCTCGAACCTAAGAATAGTGCTAAGAATGATAAAAATTGTGATACTAACCAGCAGGATCATGTCCTAGTTGTTCCTACTTGTCTAAGTGAAGCAAAAGTAGAATCTACAAGTTTTTTTTTAACATGGGACACGATTTTTTTTGACAAAAAATATATTGATGAGGAAAGGGATGAAGAAGCTTCTTCAGTTGCTAATGAACAACATTCAAATCACAATGAACCTTTCACCTTTGATTCATCATACATATCAATGGATGAGGTACATGAGTGCCTTGTTGCTGGCCTTATTAATCCTAAGTTATTTGAGTTGTCCTTTGAAATTTTTATCTTTGAGGTAGATAGTGATTTAAAGAATGAACTAGAACATGTTACCGAACATGAAATGGAAGTATTCTTTGATGCATGGGATGTTATCAGTAATAGGTTTTGTGGTAATGGCCCTGATCTGAATAAGAGAAAATATGCTATGGTTTCTAATGAATCACTTTCCTAGGGAAGTGGAGCATATGGTAGTATGACTAGTGTACACTGCCTTGATGCATGTGAACACCAATTTGGTATGGGACAGAAACTAGATGATGATTCCAAGGTTTTATATAATCTTCCTAATGACTTTGAGATGATAGAAGTGGAATTGCAACATCACTTCAAAGGGTTAGGATATATGTCCTTGGGTGGAAATCCTAAACAAAGTGTGTATGAGAGTTTCCAATTTGATGTTCAAACTAAATTTTTTATTAACCCTTATAATGTTAGCGACCAAATGGATTTTGAATGTTTTCAATTTCTGGTCTAGTTGGATGAGTATTGGGTGGAGTATGATGGTGATCTAAATAAGATAAGATGCTACATTGATTATGGACTCCAATTAATGTGTGATTGTAGTTTTCTATTGGACATGGTAAATGATGACAATGGTAAATGCAGGCAAATGGAAATTATGGATAATTGCAATGAATACAATGTGATTGGCTGTTGTACAAATCATAAAGACATTTTCAATCCTGGCCTAGAGCAGACAATAGAAAATATTTTTTTTGACAGAGGAAAGGAATGGTTCTAGGTTTTTTGTGGCTTGGGGCCACCAATTGAGGTAGAAGCCTATTGAATTGTAGAGTGTAGGCTAAAAGATTATATATCAAAAAGGTATTTTGAGAAAATGTGAAGTGGGGAATACATTGTATATTCATGTAAATAATGTATATATGTTGGTTGTTTGGGAATGGTTCTCTTGCCTTTTTTAGGAAAGTCTTGGTTTTGGTTTTTTGTGCCTAGTCTGCTTCCCCTGAGTTTCTTGGATCTCATTTTTTTCTAGAGGAATAGACATCCCTAACTACAGCCACTGATGGAACCCCTAAAATTTTGGTTCCATTTTCTAAATTCTATAAAAATTGGCTAGTTTCATGTATCTAGACTTAAGGTTTAGTCCACCATCAATTGCTTTGTGTTTCTATTTTCAAATCCCTTCCTAAGTAACCCTTGAGTTTTCATCCTTGTAGATGTTATAATCCATTGTTGACTCCTTATAGTCAGTTCCTGATCAATTAAGTTTTGATTAATGTCATTAAATCCATTGTATTATTGATCCCTCATGCCTAGGTTTGCAATATGTTTTATAAGGTTGATTTATAATCCTTATTTGTTCTTTACGTCCTTTGAATAAAATAATTTTAAGTCTTTTGAGGCATTTTTCTATGTGGTACTAGGTGTTCCCCTTCTTAAAACAAATTGCAAGCACATGAAAAACTATCTCACTTATATTCCCATTTATCACTAACTCAATCATTCATCATGGATAGAATTCTAGCTTTATGTTTCACATTAGTGATGAGTGATATGAGTTTCCCTCTATATCACTAGCTACTTTGCTATTGCTAATTACTTTTGGGTCTTAAGTATTCAATTAGTTATGCACGATGGCCTTTAAAACTCTTTGTGACTATTTTCATTGATTATCACTGATAGCCATGCACATACCTTTTCCAAATGGGAGATGAGCGATGTGGTCCTTTGTTCTAGATATGTCATCGCTATTTTGAAGTATTTATATGGGCAATACCTTTTGTACCTTTGGTTCTAAAATAGGTACATGTGGCCATATCTTGTTCTATTGCTACCTTTCTTTCGTCATTGATCTAAACCAAACATTGAAACTTGAATTTGCAATGCGAGATGTGAGGAAAAGATTAGCTAAGGGTGGAACATGATCCAATGGTTGAGATTTCATTGTGATAATTCTCACATCGTTGATGGGACTCTAGAAAAGGAAGGAAAATCTATGATGGGCAATGAAATGATCAAAGGAATATTCCCCTCATTATCGACTCTTGCTACCTTGACGATTAAATTGAAGGAGCACGGACCAGGATGGTGACACATGATAGCTATCAAATTATAGATGACTAATGGGATTAATGGGAAACATGGTAACTTTGTGATATGTTATCACCATTTTTGAGGCACAAGTTGTAAAAGCAAGGAGTTATGCTTGAGGAGCGTCGTTGATTGTGTTTTAAATAAAAAAATATTGACGACCAAGGTTCAAAGTTGAGTGGCTGGTTGTTAGCTCACTCGTACGGGCCTTCATTGATCATTAATGGGTACATGCTCTAGTCATTATAGTTAATGGGGATCTCCTATTATTTTATCTGACCATTTGTATCCATCTAAAGCTGAGAAACTAGTTTAAGATCCAAAGAAGAAATGTGTGAGTCGGAGGCAAGTAATTGCAGAGATAGTGAAAGTGGCTTTCTTGGGTAAGTGGGTATGCATACTTGCTTTGTTTTAAATTGTGCATGAGTTGGCTTATGAATTTTAAATTCCTTGGGTGCTAAGTGTTTAATTGCTTGTGATTTCTACTTGGGTTGGTAAAAATTGTGTGAGTCTAAGGGTTTCTTTACTGCAATTTCAATTTCAGAGAAAGAACTAGTGAAAATTTTCTTGTAATTGACATTTGCTAGTTCTTTGCTATTCCCTATGAGAATGAGTAAGCCTAGTGAGTCTGTCCAACCATTTAGAAGGTCTAGGAGACTTAGTGTGCTTGAACCTTAAGAGGACAAACCTAAAATTGAACATGGCACACTGGAAGCTCCTGCAATGTCAAAGGGAAGGAGGAGTGCCCATAATAAAACTAAGGGTGGTGTCAGGAGCAATTACCACCTGAGGAGTAGGGTTGTTGGTCATAACTAGGGTAAGTCTAGTGTAAAATTGGCTAAGTCTTATGGAAAGAAGAAGAATAAGTACCACAAGGCTTATGATTCTTATATGGGGAGGCACAACTCTCCCATGGAGGATTCGACTGGTCCTTTAAGTGATGAAGGAGATATTGACCCAGAGTACAACTCTTACCTTCTCAAATTGGCATGCTAAGAGGATTCTAATGATGGAGGGGTAGTAGCTTCTCTAGTTTCAACAAGAACATAGAGTGGACATGTTTACTTTGACTCTAAAGAATTAGAGTAGAACCTCGGTTTTATTTTTGTTTTGATGACACCACTGCCACAACAATAGGCTCATCCTTTTCAATAATTGTATAAGTTTTTGTCTATGGTGCCAATGTGGAGAATCTTCTTTGGTTGATGTTTACAAGAGATTTTGGAGCTCCTACAATGATGAATGATTCCTTTTGCAAGGCTGGCTGGTCTTCTTCAATGAACTATATGGGATTTATCTTTTTCTTTCTCCCATTTTGTAATGAGAAAATATAACCATCTGGGAGGTTTCTAAAATTGAAATGAAATTAAGTGTCAAATATAAATGTCATTCAAATGTTAATTTGGCTTGAAGATTGTTGCTCCCATATTTCTATAAATGGGATAGCAGGGCTAGTTACAGGGGTTTGAATTTTGGGTCTCAAGTGGTCTAAGGTGGAAAATTGTGCTCATGAAAGAGAAAATATGTAAATTCATGCATAGATGAATAGATTAGTGTATAGGAGTGAATGTGCACCCCTTGGGAAAATTATACTTTTGCATACCTTCACCATAGAAAATCAAATATGAAGGTGAAATTCTACATCACCCACCTACTTTGTATCTGCTTGGTGTCCATTTTGTGTGTCAGTGAGAGAATATTTGTCGTAGATTAAAGCGTGGTACGTGGAAATTTGCACAGCATACTACCATCCTAGAAAGTTTCCTGCCTCTAAATCTACAAAAAAAATTACACTCCTAATTGGGGATTATTTTTAATGCTTTTGTGTTGACCAACCAACCCAAAAACAACTCCTTCCCACTCATTTTGGTCTTTAGATACATCCATTTCACATTCATTCCTCCTAGAAGAAATGCATCCACTCTACATATTTAGTCACTTCATTTCTCCAGATTCTCCAACATTCCAACATTTCATTGTGATCTGTACAACAATAGTATCTCTCCATAAACTCCACATTGCAATTATGAGGCCATCATAGATGCGATATTGGAGTCTTGTGAGACCTCCCTTCACCACGGTTGTGGCGGTGGTGAATTTTCCAAGTTTGTAGCTTGCTTTCACCCTCCATTGGCTAGTGAGATTTTTGGGTGGAGGTGGTAAAGCTTCACTCCTCTCCTTTGTGATTTGATAGAGTAGAATTTGTCTCTTGTAGAATTCATGCTTTCTGGCTGTCTGTGGAGGTGGAAACACCAAAAAAAGGGTTTGACTGAGACAGGCCCCTATACATCCCCAACATTTTTCCCCTTCTTATTTGCATGAATTTAATGCAAAATCTTGGAAGATTGTTGTGGATGAAGAAATGACATCTTTGAGAAAGAATGATACATGGGATCTTATACCATTTCTTAAAGGATGAAAACTTGTTGGTTGCAAATGGGTGTTCAAGAAAAAGATTGGTTCAGATGGATGTATTAAGAAGTACAAAGTAAGGTTGGTTTTGAAAGGTTACTCTCAAGTTGAGGGTGTTGATTATGGTGAGATATTTTCTCTTGTTGTAAAAATGACATCCATTAGATTTTTTCTTTCTATTGTTGTTGCTTATGATTTAGAGGTTGATTAAATGGATGTAAAATTTTCTTTCCTTCATGTGGATTTGGAGGAGGATATTTATATGACACATCAGAGCACTACATGGTGAAAGGTAAAAGTAAATTGGCTTGCAAATTAAAGAAATCTTTGTATTGCCTAAAATAGAGTCCTAGGATGTGGTACCAAAAATTTGATACATATGTGTTGATTTTTGGATTTGAGAATTCTAAATTAGATCATTGTGTTTATTATAAAATTGATGGTGATCATTTCCTATTTATTGCATTATATTTTGATGATATGTTATTTATTGGTAGAGGGAAAGGTATAATTTTAGAACTAAAATCTCAACATTCTACTAAATTTGAAATGAAAGATCTTGGTGTGGATAAACACATTCTTATGATAGATATTAAAAGAGATAGAGTGAACAGAAAGCTATGGCTTGGCCAAAGTAAGTATGTCAACTCAATTTTGTAGAGGTTTGATATATAGCATTATAGACCATTGTGTGTTCTTCTCTCAGTTGGAACAAATTTATCTATTTTAGATTTTTGTACATCTCCATCAAAGATGGAAGAAATGAATAGAGTTCCTTAACAAAGTGCAGTTGGAAGTTTAATGTATGCTATAGTTTTTACTAGACCAAAAATTTTCCAAGTAGTGGGAGTTCTATTTAGATATATGTCTAATCCTAGTAGAGTTCATTGGGATTCAGTTAAAAGATTCTTCAAATATTTATGTGGTACCTTCGATTATTCCTTATGTTATCATAGTAATATGACTAAAGATGAGATTTACCTTGATATTCATAGTTATGTAGATTCAAATAGGGTAGGCGATGTTGATAGCAGAAAATCCACCAGTGCTTATGTATTAACTTTATATGGTGGAATAATTAGCTGGATAAGTAAGCAATAGGTTGTGGTTGATTTTTTCACTATTGATATGTTTAGCTAAGAACCCAACATTTCATGTCAATACCAAGCACATTGATGTAAAGTATCATTTTGTTAGAGATGTGGTTGAAGATGGCATAGTGAAGTTGGTTAGGGTAGAGAATTTGATGAATGTTGCTAGTTCTTTAACTAAATCTATGGGCACATATAAGTTCAGATGGTATTTAGACACTATGGTCCTTTCGACCCCTAGCAATTAAGAGACAGTGTTTACTCTATCTCATTTCTATTGTAAGGTGTTCGATATGTGGGAGATTTGTTGGGAAAATTATATCCTAGTTACACTAATAGGTATAATATACAATGGGAGCATGGGGTGGTGTTGAGGAGTGAAATGTGAGTGTGTTAATTTTCTTAGGAAACTCCTAAAATGGCTAACATCTATTAAAATGATATATTGTAAATCTAGATCGTTTGTTATTAGGTTTTAGATCTAATCAGTGATATTTTGTTGGCATGTCTTTCCCTATAATGTAACCCTATTTTAAGAGGGTGTTGTATTAGAACTGAGGTAGATGGTGATGTATTCTAAGAGTTTAATAACAGTTGTGTTGTATCTTGATCTTTGGTGGTGATACTCCTATGAGAAGCTTGCTCTACAAGTATATTGTAATCTTTGTGATTTAGTGAACAATATATTAGGTAGCTTTTGGAGTGGGGTTTTTCTCTCGAAATGGTTTTCCCCACGTAAATCATTGTGTTGTTGTATGCATGATATTTGTGATTATTTTTGTTTAAGTTTTTATAACTGATAAAAATCTATTAAAGTTTCTCATTATTCTCCTCTAAAGATTAGTGTAGGAAGTTGTTCTGCTACCTTACCTTCCTTACACCTTGACCAACTCTCTTTTGCACTCTTTTTCCCATGCGAATATCTCTGATGTACCCAAAACCCCTTGTTTCTAACCCTCACCTTTGATATTCTCCCAATCCATGCATCAATCTGGAGGAAACTGGCACTAAACCCAGGTCCATTCGTGACCTTGGTGACCCCCTCCATAGAAAAATTAATGAAATATTAGAGACAATCAACATCTAGAGGGATATCATGAAGTGGCTCTTAGGTAGCTAGTGATGGCTAAGGAAAGAATCCAAATTTTGGAGGGCAAGGTTCTTGACCAGCAAGTCTCGTGGTTGGGGGAGGTGGAGAACAAGGAGCATTGGGACATAATTTCCTCCTTTTTCAATTCATTCGAGAAGTGGGCAAGGTGAGAAAAAGAGCTCAAATATTTTCTTGCCATTGTTGGCACAAAGGAAGAAAAAAAGAATTTACTGACTAAGATTGATGCTAACCATCAAAATCAAGAGAAAACCATGCAATACCTCAAGGTAATCACTGATTATACTAAGGAAACTATTAAGAACATTTCCTTTAAACTTCAAGTTTTTGAAGATGAATTAAGGAAGTGCCCAGGGAAAGAGGTTGTGGATGGACGAGAGGATGGTGATATGGAAAAAAAGAAGGGAAAAATGGTGGATTCATGATGTCAAGATGAATACCCAGGCCATTCTATAAGGGACTATGACTTTGAAAAAGAAGCTCTAATTTTTGTTCTAGGAATGGAATGTGATCAAGTTGGTCTCAAGATATTGGGAGACCTGCAGGTGTCATATGGTGTTGTGTTGGTCTCAGTTCTATGTTCTTTTTCTATTTTTTTTACTGGTCAAAGTGTTTAAGCTTAATTTTGTGTTTTAGATTTTTGGGTTTCTCACTTCTCATGAGTTCCTCAGTTGCATCTATGAATAATGTGTAATAGGTAAGTATAGCCCTTCTAGTTTTAATCAAGTAAAAACAATATACTTTCATAATATCCTCTTACTCTTCTTATTAAGAATATTTACTTCTTGGAAAGGAAATCTATTTTAGATCAGGGTCTATGGTTTTTGGATTCTCATCCCCTACCTTTAAGGCCATGGATTCCATCATTCAATCTCCTGAAGGAACCCATATATATTATGCCTATTTGGGTGAGATTGCCTTATCTCCCCTTATAGTTATGGGGTTCCTCTACTCTTCAAGGGATAGGTAATGCTCTTGGTTGATTTTTTAAAGTGGATGAGAATTACTTGAATTATTCACTCACCTCCTATGCTTTGATTTTGGTGGAGGTTGATCTGTCTCAGGAACTACCTAGAGAGGTTGTGCTTCAAGTGAATGACTAGTCTTTGTCACAACTCATGGCCTATGAAGGTATCCCATTTCATTGTAGACATTGTTTTTCTACTAAAATTTTGCTTGTGACTACTCTCGTAGATCATGTCCTACTTCTTCTACTTGGTGGAAGAATGCCCTCAAGGACCATCTAATTGTGTACCTAGATGGTTCCTCTTCTTCTGAAAATGAGGATTCTAATCCTCCTTCTCCTCCTTCTTAGAAGAAAGTGACTACTATATTAATGTTACCAATCATGTGAATACCACTACTTAGAGTTTGGAAAAATTTGTTCTTGATGTTGTGCATGTTGCCTCCCCTAAGGCCCCTACTACTACCATTCTAGATAATGTTGTCTCTTCCACAATTATAGCTACTCCTGCTTTGGGTTTGATTGTTCCAATATGTGTTTTTTCTATTCTAAAGGGGATTCTCCCTAGCTTGTTGAAAAGATTCAAACCTTGATTTTGATTCTTCTTGAACTAAGGTGTAGTGTATGAAGAAACATACTCCTAAGAAAAACTTTGTCTCAATTGATAAGCCTTTGGGGGAAAAATTGTTGGGTTCCAACTTGGGTGCTTGAACTTCTCTATTAGTGGCCTATAGATCAGGTTTTGGTTTGTCTTGCTGGTTTCTTTGTTGTTGTTGGGTTGCTTTCATGTTTGTAGCTCTATGGATAGCTTATAGGCTTATTCTATTTGCTAGAATGCCTATTCTTTCTTTGTTTTTTTTTTTTTGGGTTTGATTTGTTGGCTATGGGGTCTGTTTCACATTGTTGTATGGGTCAGGGCCCTTTAACCCTACTTTATTAATCAAAAAAAATATTCACTCTTTTATTAATTTACAACTTTCTTACAAGTGAACTATTTTCTTAATCCCAAATTTTAATTTATTTCTAAGTTTATAATTTTTTTTATTAAATGTATTATAAAATTTTAGAAGAATTTAAGCCCCACCAAACACCCTCATTTACCTTAGCATATATGAGCTAGTAGCCATTGCTCAACTTATTTAGGACTTATTAGTGGAGCTAACAACTCTAGATTTATTTTTTCTACTTATTTTTAACAAAATATTTTCAATTTATATTAATGGTATTAATAACAATTTATGGAATTGAAAATTAGATAAAAAGTGGAAGAAAACATTAAAAAAGAGGGAAAGAAACCTTGAGCCACATGACAATTTTTCTTTGACAATATGCAATTGCTACTTATGTCTAGCCCCTCATTTTCTCCATAACTTATTTTTAATTTATAAATAATATTTTCTCCATTAAAATATAAAATTATTCCAATTTAATTTTACATAATTAAAAAATTACATGATAACACTCCAACTTCTCCAATTTTTTTTAAAAAACACACTTAAGAATCTAGATGGGGACATTCCGTAAAAGGATTCTAGAAAAAATAAAATGAAAAGAGTGCATTCCATAGAGCTTAGAGTGTATGTTTACCATTCTAAACAAGTCCATTTTTTATAAATTTAGATGGTTCTAATTTTTAGATCTGCTTACAATAATCATTTGAACCTCTTAAAGAAACAACTTGCTATTTTGAATATAATTAAATTATATTGACTTAAACATTCAATTAATACTATAGCCATGCTTCAAAAGACTAGGATTTTATCTCAATTTATAGATTTATAATGAGATGGATGAATGAATAGGATTTAATCTTGAAACACAAATTTCTCTAATTAATGATTGAATAGATGTGGAGAGATAACAACTATTACTAGCTAATTAAATCATTATTCATTTAATAAGATTATTTGTTTATGTTGGTGAATTATTTAATTTATTTTATTGATTTGATTTTTAATAAATTATTTATGAATAATAGTTTGCTTTGGATTTATTTATATTTTGAATATTAGTGTAAAAATAATTTATTTTATAGATGATCATATGTATGATTTAGTGTCCATAATAATATCTTTCATTTCAATAATAACAAATTAATTTTAGATAAACATCATGAATAATACCATTCATTAGTTTGTGTATACTGGATATTGTAACATTATTTTTTACTCTCTTTTAACTTTCAAAAATTTGAGATCAATGAAACAATATTTACTCTTCAATTTGCTAATGAATGTTATTGATTCTATTGTAATTTATTTATTTTAATTGAATTTAAATTCTTGCAAATTAATTTCTTCATGAATTTTTATAATATTGGTCCATTCATTTTTTAATAACTTAGATATAGTAACCTATTTTGATTATAAGGGAAAAATAGGTTTTGAAGGGACCTAAAACCCTTTACAACTATATGTACAAAATGTTGCTCAAAAGATACAACACTAGAAAACCAACAACATCGAAGAACCCAAAAACTGCAAAAGATACAAAAAACTACTCAAAAGATAAACAAAGAATACCAGTAGCCAAAAAACAACAATTAATAGTTGGAGAAGCAGAGCTAAATGACTTGTACAATGTTTTGACCAACATGAGTAAAATTTACAAGGGACTAAGAGGAATGATTATTCTTAGGAAGACCTCTCTTCCTTCTTTATACAGCTATTTAAGAAAGATCATCCTCTGAAGGATTAGAGTAGGGGAATATGAAGGAAAAGCCGCCAAAGGAAAAAAAAGGAAGAGCACTAGGAATTTCACTCCCACAACCAACAATAGCAACATGAGCTACAAATAAACTATCAATCACAATGCCGTCACCTGAATCATCAACAACAACAACAACAACAGCCTCACCAGTCGTAGCAACAACTTTAGACAAACCAACCACATTAGTAACAATTGTAGATGAATCAACAGCTACAAATGAACCAACAACACCAATAACAACAACAAAACTAGAAGCCCAAATAACAACTGCAGAAGGTCCAATAACAATACCAAAAGGAAACTAAGAATCATCAAGAGAAGAAGCCAATACTTTAGTGACCAATAAATCTTCTCCAGAATCATCCCCAGAATCATTGTCCAAATATTAACCCATAGTAAGATGCTCACAAAGAGCATCTTTCCACCAAGTAGCATAATTCTGATGAGATTTTTTATAGTTAGCAGCCAAATGACCTATAGAGAAGCATCTCCTACAATGGATAGGAAGATTTTCATCATCAAGAATATGAGACCATGGTCTAACCCCCACCATCAAAATGAACTCCCCAGGTAAATATTTTGAGGTATCAAGACCTACAAGAATGCAGGAAAAAGTAGGATGATCATAGCTAAGAGAAGATAAATCAACCATAATAAACCTACCAATAGCATTGCCAATAAACTCAAAGCAAGAAGGGGTCCAAAACTAAAGAGGCATATTAGGAAGTTTGACTTAAGTAGGAACAACACTAATAGATTCAAAAATAGGGTTGAAAGAAGGGAATCAAGGATAGAGAGAAAATGAGTGCTTTCCCCACAACCAAACACCCCCAAAACCTAAGCCCTATCCTCCTCAGATTGAAAATCAGCCACAAAAAACCCTAGCCAAAGGATAGAGTTAAATTCTATCCTCAATAATAGGCCTCCAAGACTCCAAAACTTATTTGTGCAAATTTGGAAGATAAGGCCATAAACCATTAAATCTACAAATAAGAGTAGAATGAGAAAAATAATGTTCATTATCCAACACCTCCTGCCCACAAATAACAGTAGGGGCAAAAGAAGAGAACTGTAAGGGTTTACCCTTAAAAGAGGGCAGCGAAGAAGGGATTTTACCAATAGAACCAACCACCTTAGCAAAAGACTGAGAAGTAGGGAAAAAAAGAGGGACATCCATGTGTAGCGACCCAAACCCTAAAGGAGGAAAATCGAAAGTAGCAAACCCACTTAGCAAAGGACATGAATCGACATGAGACATAGCTAAACACAACAATGAGCTAGTAGTAAGTGGTGAGCCATCTACATAAACCTGCTAGCCAACAACACATGACCCAGTAGTTGCCAAAACTGACCCAGGAGAGGACGATAGCAAAGTAGAAGCCGACAACACACCAAAAGCTGAGTACACACTAGAAGCCAACGACACACTAGATATAATAACCTATTAAAATCATTTATTGTAGATATTTTTTTAACTATCTTATTGATTGCTTCTCTCTTTCCACTTTCTAAATTATTCTAAATAAATATAAAATGGATGGAATTAAATATAGAGTCAATACAGGACAACCCACCTTTAAAGTAATTCTTCTATTCCTTCCTTAATAACCACCGCCTTCACAATTCTTAGCATGCTTATATCCCTCTTCATCAATATTATTTTAATAGGTTTAATAATAAAGAATCATAAAAAGCTTTGAAATTTGGTTTTTATCTAACAAAATTCAATATGTATCTCTAAATTTAGGTAAAATAATTAAATTTTAAAGCATTTAGTTTATAATTTTATTTTATATATATTAAAAAATATATTTTTATCGTAAACAATCATATTTAATTTTTTTACATAAAAAAAATGATATTCATGTATTTTCATATTCTTCTAATATATGTTTTATTATTTATTTTTATATTTTGAACAACATTTATGTGTCTAATATTTGTATTGTTCATAGAACATTACAATTGTATATAAATAGATTGTAATATTAAGTAAACATTAAACATTCAAATTCTTTCAGTAAGCCCCTCAATAAATTTAGCAATGTATGTAGCAAAAATAACTAAACAAGTTTATGATTTATTTTAATCTCTAAGAATAGCTCTTTTGAAAAAAAAATAATGAAATTAACATATCTTTGAACTTGTTTTATTCTCACAAAATAAACCAAAAAAAATTAAAGTATCACACTAGTCAAATTCCTAAAAACTAGTAAAATCATTTAAATGTACAATCAAATAACTAGAGGCATAAATATTTACATCCCTATTACCCAATATACTATGTAAAATGAGTCTAAAAATATAAAAGTACAAATTTTGATTAATAAGGTCATAAATATTTGTCTATCAACTATTTGATAACAACTTTTAACATTCTTTACTAATTTATAAATATGTAAATATGGTGAAAATAATTACATTTTATATTTCACTTTTAATAAAAAATAAATAAAGAAAAAAATTTCTTAAAATTTAATGATTCTTTTACATTAAAAAACAAATACTTAAAACCATTTAAATCAAATTTAACAACTATTTATTTATCAAATCAATGACTAATTTATATATAAAATATTTAAATATATTATATATTTTTTAAATCAATAGTTAGCCAATAGGCTTTTTTTTTAAGTTTCCACCAAGATTTTCATTAGCCCAGCCGTCAATTGGATTTCACGGTGACAAGGATGTAACCAGCTAGCGGGGAATTCACCAGGTTTTCATGTGGCAACGTGGACTTTTGAAAATACATGGGTTGGCAGTGGTGGAGGTGGTTTCCTCAAAATGCGGAAGGTGAATGGTAAGTGTTTGGTTGACTGAGGGTTAATGCATTTTATGGTTGTTGTACGATGGGGGCAGGCGAAGTAAATGCGGTTAGACAAAGTAAATGCAATATTGAATGTAGATGTAATGAAAAGTATTCTTTGATTAAGTTGCATTGTCCAAGGAGACATTGTGGTGTTGGTTTCATAGAAGACGAATGTAAAAATCATTGCCTTCAGCTCCATTGGTGGTTTGATACTAGACTGTTCAAAAACCATCTTATGCCAGATTGAAAACTATTGTTCTCTAGAATTCGTAAGTCCTTTTACATGGGTAGTTTGCATAGATGGTTGATTTTGTTGAGATTTGAAAGAGATTATCATTTTGTATGGATGGAGGAATTGCAGTTAAATGTTCTTTCTTTTGTAAAAAAATATGCTTAGAGTTAGTAATTTGTTCATCGTTGGTTTATGATTTTGGTTATCTGTGTGTATATTTGGCATTGTAGCCAATACAATAGGAACAATTTTGATTAAGTTGCATTGTTGAAACATCCATTGTTGTGTTGGTTTCATAGTAGGCCATTGTAAAAATTATTTCATTCAGCTTTGTCAGTGGTTTCATAGTAGACTATTGTAAAAAAATGTTTCCTTCAGCTCTGTCACTGGTTTGATAGTAGTCTGTTTGCAAACTGTTTTATGCCAGATTGAAAATTATTGTTCTCTAAAAATTTTAAGTCCTTTTACATGGGTAGTTTACATAGATGGATAATTTATTGTTGGTGTCTTTTTGTTATATGTTTGTATCTTTGGCATTATACCTATTTTGGATATTTGAAGGAGATTATCATTCTCTCTGGATGGAGAAATTGCACTTAAATATTCTTTCTTGCATCAAAAAGTATGGTTAGGGTTAGTTATTTGTTCATTGTTGGTTTATTATTTTGGTTGTTTGTGTGTATCTTTGGCATTGCAGCCATTACCATGGGAGCAATTGTAGTTATCTTTGTGTAGGGTTTAGGGTTGTATGAAATCATTAACATTTTGGAGATAAAATTACTTTGGTGGCTATCCAAAGTTATTCTAATGGGTCTTTTATAATTTCTCTATTTGTGTGTAATATTTAGTGCCAGGTGATGTAGCTCGAATTTTCAATGAAGCTTGTGGGGTTATATTGATTTTTACATGGGTGCTTTGCATAGATGATTAATGTATTATTGATGTCTTCTTGTTTTATGTTTCTATCTTTCACGTCATACCCATTTTGGAGACTTCAAAGAGATTATTGGTCTTTATGGGTGCATATATTGCAGTTAAATCTAATTTCTTTCATTAAAAAAAATAGGGTTAGGGTTACTAGTTTTTGGCTATTGAGTGCTATTCTAATATGTCTTTTACAAACCCTTGATTTATCTATAATATTTAGTGAATTGTGTGGGGTTGTACTCATTTTGCAAAGATTATTGCTATGTATTAGGTTTAGGAGCTCTATTTAATGTGGCTTCAGGAAAATTGCAGTTAAATCTTCTTCCTATCGTCAAAAAAATATGGTTGGGCTTAGTGATTTTTGTGGCCCTTGTTTATTGTTTGTAGTTATGGCTATGCACGTTTGGCTTTATACCTATTACCATAGCAACAATTGTAGTTAAATATTCTTTCTTTCACTGTTGACCAGTCTATTGTTTTGGTTATCTATGTATATCCTGGCATTGTTGCCATTACCATAGTAGGAATTGTAGTAATCTGTGTGTAGGGTTTAAGGTTGTATGAAACAATTAACATATTGGAGATAAAATTACTTTGGTAGATGTCTAGTGTTATTCCAATAGCTCTTTTACAATTTCTCTATTTCTATATAATATTTTGTGTTAGGTGATGTAGCTCAAATTTTCAATGAAACTTGTGGTGTTATACTGATGTTTAGATGGGTTTTTTGCATAGATGATTAATTTATTGTTAATGTCTTCTTGTTATATGTTTCTATCTTTGGCAGTATACGCATTTTGGAGACTTGAAAGAGATTATTGCTCTTTGCGGGTGGCAAAATTATAGTTAAATATTTTTTCTTTATTTAAAAAAATATGGTCAAGGTTACTAATATTTGGTTGTTGAGTGTTATTCTAATACCTCTTTTACAATTTATCTATTTGTCTATAATATTTAGTGCCAAGTGATGTAGCTCGAATTTTTAATGAAGTGTGTAGGGTTGTGCTCATTTTGCATATATTATTGCTATGTATTAGCTTTAGGAGCTCTATTTAATGTGGCTTTAGGGAAATTGCAGTTAAATCTTCTGTCTTTTGTCAAAAAAATATGGTTGGGGTCAGTAATTTTTGTGGCTCTTATTTATTGTTTGTAGTTATGGCTATGCATTTTTGGCTTTATACCCATTAGCATAGGGGAAATTGCAGTTAAATCTTCCTTATTTCATAAAAATATATGGTTATGGTTAGTAATTTTTTTTCCTTGGGTTATTGTTTTGGATATCTATTTGCATCTTTGGTGTTATACAAATTAGCATAGGATATTCTTTTGCATTAAATATTAATGATATAATACTTATGAAAAATATCCAAATAGGTCTTTTACCAAGTTTTTATTGCTACGTATTCACTTTAGGAGCTCTATTTAATGTGGCTTTGGGGAAATTACAGTTAAATCTTCTTTGTTTCCTCAAAAATATATAGTTGGGGTCAGTAAGTTTTGTGGGCCTTGTTTATAGGAGAAATTGTAGTTAAATCTTCTTTCTTTCATCTAAAAAAAACAACAATGTGAAACATAATTACCAAGGTGCATGTCACCACAAAAAAAATTGGTGAGGCCCCTGCCAATCAGGACACCCCAACTTACAAAAAAGACTCCAAGACAATTGTTCTTGCATCTACCTCAACCTGTGTGTCATCGTCTTCTCAAGCATTTTCTAAGTTGAACTATAACATCTTCAAGCTACATAAGCCATATTCATATCTTTTAGTGTACACATAGCTTCCCTTCAGTGGTCTATCTCATGGAACATGTTATATGTCTTATATCAATATGCTTCATGATATTTGCTTTCCCCCACTAGAAATGCATTGCATATGCATAGATACATTTACTAATTAGATGTATGTTTTATTTTTTCTCGAATTAAATTAGTTTGCTGCCTATTAAGTGTTATTCTTTCTAATAGCTCTTACTGCTCAAAATGGCTCTTTTGACAATGCAATTTAATCTTAGTGATATACTTTTTTGCACATTTTGTAGCACATCAGTCTTAAAACCTCCCAACCTCCTATCGAAATCAACAATAAGCAGAAACCGAAACACATTAAGAACTAGTTCATAGATTACTTGTCTTGCACTAATATGTCTTGTGCATTTCTTTTCTCCTTAGCTGTGAAGCTGCTCATATTGAAGTGTTAATTGTTGTGGCTTTTTATTTTGTGTCAAACATGTTATATGTCTTATATTAATATGCTTCATGATATTCATTTTCCCAAACCCAAAATGCATTACATATGAATAGATACATTTACTAATTAGATGCATGATTTGTTTGTTCTTCAATTAAATCATTTTGGCAGTTGTTAAGTGTTATTGTTTCTAATATCTCTTACTATTCGAAAAGGCTCTTTCGACAATGCAATTTAATCAATATACTTTCTCACACATTTTGCAGAACATCAGTGTTAAAACCCTCCAACTTGGCATTGAAAGGAACAATAAGCAGAGACCAAGAGGCATGAACAATAAATTAATCATTTATGCAAAATACCCATGTAAAACATACACATATATATATATATATATACATGTAGACATATAGATATATATTTATATATATGCATACATATATACATATATATACATGTATATATAAATGTATACATATGCATACATATATACATCTAAACATACACATACATATATACATGTATAAATGCACCTGTATATATATGAAATTAGTTTTGTCGGTGTTACATATTAAATTTCTTTTTAATAGCTCTTTTATACTTTCACTATTTGTCTATAATATTTAGTGCCAAATAATGTATCTTGAATTTTGAATTGACAAGTGAACTATTATATAGATTGGTTCAGGTACGATATAATTTTATCTTTGTCCTAGCTTTATATTCATTAGACTTGGAAGCACATCTATATTTATTTTATCATTAAATGAGTGCAATGAAGGAAAATTCACATCATCATAGCACAAGGATAAAATGATTAAGGAAAACATATTTTTATGTGTTCGAAAAGATCAATGCATTTCTACTTCCATGTGTATATATATGTATATATGCATAAATATATGTATGTATATTTTACTAATAGTTCTATTACAATTTCACCATTTCTCTATAATATTGAATGGTAGATAATGTAGCTATTGTTATATAATTCCTCTATTTGCTAGTAGACTACAAAGAACATGGGCTCCAAAGTAAAATCAAAACCATGGCAGCTCAATGAATGCGCAAATGTATATATACAAACACAAAAATAAGTTGCATAGCCATTGATAATGTACGTCCTCTTTGTAAGGATTTGAAGTTAAATCAATTAGAGGGATACCAAAGGACTAATTGTACAAAATGTGTATAACACTAAAGATGTACAAAGTATACATATGTGTCTACATATGTATATATATGTATGTATGTATGTATGTATGGATGTATATATGTGTGTGTGTGTGTGTGTGTGTGTGTGTGTATGTGTATATATATATATATTAATTACATGGGTTGGCGGTGGTGGAAGTGGAAACCTTGATATGTGGAAGCTGAATGGTAAGTGTTTTCTTGTGCGAGAGTTAATGCATTCTTTTATTTTTGTATAATGGGGGTAGACAAAGTAATCACAATATTGAATGTTATAGAGTGGGAAATTATACTTTGATTAAGTTGCATTGTTCAAAAAACCATTATGGTGTTATATATATATATAATATGTATTATTTCTTCCTCATCTATTTCAACTCGCTCCATAGCAAACTCTTCATTATGGTAGCTTGCCTCTTCTATTATCCATTTTAAAAAGTTTTGTGAGGAAAATATATTGACTAGGTTGCATTGTTGAAAGTGTCTTTGTTGAGTTGGTTTGATAGCAAAGCCATGTCCGAGATGCATGCTCCCTTCTGGTTTAATGGAAGATCACAACCACAATGGCTCTTTCAACAATGAAACTTAATGAATGTACTTCCTTGCATATTATGCAAAAAATGTGATCTACATTTGTTGGAATTAAATATTATAGAGAAACAGAGAGATTGTAAAACAACTATTACACAACAAATCCTATTTGCAGCTTGGTTGAGGAAAATCCCATCAGAAGCTTGAAACAAATAACAAACTGTCTACATATACATATACATACAATCACTCCTATCTTATTTTTTGTGGTTCTTGAGTGTTTTCCTAATAGTCCTTTCAGAATTTTCCTTTTTCTCTATAATATTTAGTGCTAAGTAATGGAGCTTGAATCTAGAGTATATGTATATGTGTGTGTGTGTGTGTGTGTGTGTGTGTGTGTGTGTGTGTGTGTGTGTGTGTGTGTGTGTTTGTGTGTGTTTATATGTATTTATTTATATGTATATATGTATATATATATATATGTGTGTGTGTGTGTGTGTGTGTGTGTGTGTGTGTGTGTGTGTGTATATATATGTGCATGTATGTATATATATGTATGTATATATGTATATATATGTGTATATGTATAAATACATATATATGTGTGTGTGTGTGTGGGAAAGTATACTACAAAATTTGTGAGAAAATATATTGGTAAGGTTGCATTGTTGAAATAGCCATTGTGGTGTTGGTTTGATAGTAGAATAATGTAAAAATTCTTGAAATAGAGAAGAGTTTCCCAAAGTTTATAATAATGATGTGGACCTTGTCTCTTCAACAAAGGATATTCGTAAATGTTTCTCATTGGTCAATAAGTATTGCACCAAAAATTATGAATCTAGAATTTACAAGGCAACTATTACTTAGATTGGTTGTCTTGTATTAACATCTTTCATGATATTCTTTTTCCCTCATCTATTTAACTATCAATAACTTTCATGATATTGTTTTCCACTCATCTATTGGAAGTTGCTTGCAATAGATTATTCTATTGTTCTTATAACAAGGATTGTTTTTTATTTTTAAAATTTTGTAATCTCTACCATGCTTATTTTGTTTGGATGGACTATGCTTTCATTTAGATATATTGTTGTATATATAAATAAATATATACATGTGTACATATGGATATATATTCATTATTGCTATTCTATATTCCATTGTTTCTATTAAAAAAGATGAAGCCAACAAGTAGCAACATATACAAATGTTTTCATATAGGTATTTATAGAAATATAGCAAGAAACTTGCATGCAGACATATATAGGAAACCTCAAAGATTGTGACTATTTCTAAGTTGTCTACCAGTTGGCATTTGATGTTGTAATAGATTAATCTTTGATTTTTACTATCGTATAGAGATGTTAATTAGTCAACTACAATTGGAATATTTCTTACCTTTAAAGGGTCCAAAAACTATGTCTATGGAATTGGGCTTTGTGGATAGGTCTCCAGAGCCCCCAAAAATTGATTTGGTGTCACCTCCTACAAGTCACGCTATGGAGTCCAGCTCTGAAGATGCCATCCACCAACCTTCAGACCCTGATTCAAAAAGTTTGTATTTCTTTTCCGTTGTTCCTGTAGCAAACTTGTTGTTATTGTTTCCTACCTTTCTTGTTATTTTTGCTTTATTGGCCTTTAGGTGTATACATATATGGCTGGCCCTAGTAGAGGATATAGATATGGAAGTAGACATGCATTGATCTTTTAGAAAACACAAAAATGTATCTCTTTCTAGCCTTTGTTTTTCTTACTCATTCTATCCATTTGGTGTGATGATGTACATTTTGCTTGATTACACTTTTCTTTGTAGGCTGCAAAGGAACATCCAACTTTGACTTCATTTGCAATTTGTTCCATTAATGCTGGCAATTTTTTTCCCTCTCCGGTCCTTCAACTTTTGTCCTTCAAAAAATTTGGCAGTAATGAAGGGTAGGTTGAGTGATACAGGGTTGTCTTGTCTGATGGCTTCCATTTGCAAATAGGAACCCTCCCTTCTAAATGTAATGATATGTTGTTTACAGGTTCCTTGAAAATAGGGTCCCTTGTATGTTTAAGAGACTACGTCTATAGGAATATCCAAGATTCAAGGTGGGCTATGTTGTTTCTTGTATATTTTAAAAAATTCTCTCTTTTTTTTCTACCTCATGTAATCTATCTAATATGTTGTTTTGCTTCTTTTCTAAGGCCCTAATCATCTCAAACTTAATTGTGGTTATGCCTAATTGTCAAGTTATTGGGACCCATAGGTATTTGTTCAAGCAACAAGAAGAGAAATTTTTTGCCCCTGACTCACCTTCTCCTTCTAAATGAGCCCCTAAATTTGGTCTACAGTTGTCCCCTAAAAAAAAGACAACCCTCCAAAGGTCAGGCCTATTAAAGCTTTGAACATTTATCAAAATGTTTGGACAATGAAAGGGCGTGTAACACATATTAGGGAGATGTATCATTTCCACAAAAAAAGAGGTGAACGACAATTGTTTAGTTTTGAAATTATAAATATGGAGGGGACATTATAAATAGGAACCCTCCCTTCTAAATGCAATGATATGTTGTTTACAGGTTCCTTGAAAATAGGGTCCCTTGTATGTTTAGGAGACTACATCTGTAGGAATATCCAAGATTCAAGGTGGGCTATGTTGTTTATTATATATGATAAAAATTATCTCTTTTGTTTCTACCTCATAATTTGTTTAATATGTTGTTTTTCTTCTTTTCCAAGGCCTTAATCATATCGAACTTATTTTTGGTTATGCCTAATTGTCAAATTACTGGGACCCCTAGGTATTTGTTCAAGCAACAAGAATAGAAAATGTTGGCCCCTGACTCGCCTTCTCCTTCTAAATGAGCACCTAAATTTGGTCTATAGTTGTCCCCTAAAAAAAAGACAACCCTCTAGAGGTCAGCCCTATTAAAACTTTGAACATTTATCAAAATGTTTGGACAATGAAAGGGCATGTAACACATATTAGGGAGATGTATCATTTCCACAAAAAAAGAGGTAAACAACAACTGTTTAGTTTTGACATTATAAATATGGAGGGGAAATTATAAATAGGAACCCTCCCTTCTAAATGCAATGAAATGTTGTTTACAGGTTCCTTGAAAATAGGGTCTCTTGTATGTTTAAGAGACTACGTTTATAGGAATATCCAAGATTGAAGGTGGGCTATGTTGTTTCTTGTATATTTTAAAAAATTCTCTCTTTTGTTTCTACCTCATATAATCTGTCTAATATGTTGTTTTTCATCTTTTCCAAGGCCTTAATCATATCACACTTAGTTGTAGTTATGCCTAATTGTCAAATTATTGGAACCCCTAGGTATTTGTTCAAGCAACAAGAAGAGAAAATGTTGTACCCTAACTCACCTTCTCCTTCTAAATGAGCCCCTAAATTTGGTCTACAGTTGTCCCCTAAGAAAAATAAAACCCTCCAAAGGTCAGCCCTATTAAAGCTTTGAACATGTATCAAAATGTTTGAACAATGAAAGGGTGTGTAACACATATTAGGGAGATGTATCATTTCCACAAAAAAAGAGGTGAATGAAAACTGTTTAGTTTTGACATTATAAATATGGAGGGGACAAAAATACATATTACTTGTTTTGATGATATTGTTGAATTGCATTATAGTTTAGTTGAGGTGGGGTCAACTTATTTAATATCAAGGGGATTGATCAAGGAAGTCAAGAAAAGATTCAATAAATTAAATAATAATCTAGAAATTGTTTTGGATGAAAAATCAATAATAAAATGATGTAAAGATGAGATTCTTGTCCCAAGAAAAGTCTTTGCTTTTGTGCCAGTTACTGACATAAGTAACTATAGTGATAATAGCTTGATTGATATTATTGGCATTGTAGTGCATGTTGGGTACATTTCAACTATTTGTAGGAAAAATGGAACTAAAACAATATGATGAACCATTAAACTATATGATATCTCTACTTCTTTAATTGATGTTAATTTTTGGGGCCCAATTTGGCAAGAAAATGGTGATACCTTGGATTGGATGTACCTTTCTGGTGATATAGTAATAGTTGCTATCTAGGGTGGCCGTGTGGGCTACTTTAATAGTAAATTTATCAACACATCAACATGAACAATCCTTGAGATTAAACCTTCTATTCTTGAGGAAAACACTCTTAGATCCAAGGGCCCAATTAAAGCAAAATAAGTAGCTTCATCTTCTTCTTCACCTCATAGGTTGCATCCTTCAAATGATAGAGTTATCATTGCATTTATCTTAAACAACTACCTCTACTTGCCAAAAATAGTTGAAGCCATTTTTATGTTAGAAATATATGCCTCAATCATCACAGGCTGTAACCCTATTGGAGCCAAGTCGGTGTGACATATTCTATGTCTGGCCGATGAGCAGATTTTTTGCCTTATGTTTTGTACAGGTCATTGTGACTTTGCAGAAGTCTTACTAAACGTGTATACATTGGAGTCATCAGGATAACCTATGGTGGCTTGATAAGAAGTCTTATTGATGTGTTAATGTCTTACTGAATGGTTACACTTAGGAGTCTTTGGTGTGGCATGTGACTTCGCTATGAACTCCTAGTGACTAGTGGTGCTTAGTATGACTTATGTGTATTCAAAGTAATGTCTTAGCGAGAATAGTAAGTCTTGCCAACTGTTCGGTGCTTGATGTAACATAAAGACCTCAGAGTGAAGTCTCAGCGATGAATGTTATTCTTGCTGACTACTGATCACTTCAGAGAAAGTCTTAGAGCTTCAGTATGATGTTTCATCGATAGCAATATGTCTTGGCGATAGATGAACACTTCAGAGTAACTTTGAACTTTGGTATAATCTCCTGGCGAAAGTGATAAGTCTCATCGATTGTTGGATGCTTCAGTGTAACATAAGAAGGCTCATTGGGATGTCTTGGTGAGAGCGATAGTCTTGTCGAAAGGAAAACTAAAGTTGATGTAACTTGTGAGCTCGATAAAACCTCTTGCCGATGGAAACGACTCTTGGCGACATCGATAGTGAAGAATTTGTGGCATCGGGGAGACATCGTTAGTGTCTCACCGATATGCCAACAAAGTTTGAATTCTTTTGACCGAGTGATGACCATCTACATGGCTTGTGTTGGACCAATAGGAGAAGCTGAATGGGAACCACTAGCAGTTGAACCATTATGGCAGTTATGTGAGGAAGCTCGACAGATAGGAACGACATGAATACATTCTATAATTTTGTAAAGGTTTAATTGGTTCAAAGAACAATTAGGTGAACAGTTCAAATTGTATCAGAGTAATTTCTATTATGTAAAGATTGTAACTTGAAGGTTCTTGTACAAGTTTGATCATTGTGAAAGTTGTTGTAGTCTAACATCTGAAAGATAAGTCAGAAACTCTGTATGTAATTATTTGTTACTATAATACAAAGTGACTTCTGTTGGTGTGGTGGGTTTTTCTCCTGTAAGGGTTTTTCCACGTAAATCTGGTGTTCATATGTGTGAGCATATTTCTTTGTTTTTGTTATCTATTTCAAGTGCATCTTAATTGGACTGTAATTGTAAAATTTAAAAGAGTCTCTGCATTCTTCCCTGAGGTTTTGACATTAGGAGAGTTGTTTTTGCACCTTTACTTTCCTTACAAGTGGTATCAGAGCCTGGCCAGTTGTGTTATCCTTGTGGGTACATTGGATTTTTTGAGTCAATTCTGTTCAGTGGGAGTCTTGTAGAAGTTGGTTAATTCTAGTTATAGATTGAGATGGCTAGCACGTTAGGAAAGATTGAAATAGAGGAATTCAATGGCAGCAATTTTGAGTTGTCGAAACTCAAAATGGAAGATCTTCTAGTTGATCGTGATCTTTGGATTGCTGTGTCTGGAACTAAACCTATATGCATGGAGCAAGAAGATTGGGACCTTGCAGATAGAAAGTACAAGGGACTAATAAGGCTCTGTTTGGCAGACTCCATTCTTCTGAATTTTCATGAGGAGAAGACTGCATCTACCTTGTGGAAGAGATTCACGTCTATTTATCAGGGGAAATCCTTGGTGAATAAACTATTCTTGAGGACGAAGCTGTATTCTTTGAGAATGCAATAAGGAGGGTCTGTAGTCGATCATTTGAATGCATTTAATATTTTTATTGCTCAATTAACATCTATTAGTGTAAAAATTGAAGAAGAGGATCATTGTATGCTTCTATTGTGTTCTTTGCCAGACTCTTGGGATCATCCAGTTTCAAGATGGAAGATGTTGTTGGTTCTTTGTTGTCAGAAAAGATGAGAAGGAAATCTTCTGAGATGGTGAAGGAAGCTCTTGCTGTCAGAGGAAGATCGAAAGAGAAATGCAAGAAGAAGGACAAGAAATTGAAATTGAAATCAGAGGGGAGATCAAAGTCTCCTGGAAAGAAGTCCAGGGTGAAATGCTAGAATTGTGGGCAACTTGGTCATGTCTGAAAGGATTGTAAAGAGGAGAAGAAGAAGAAGAAGTGCTCTTCCGATAATGATTCTTCTTAGGGTCAGACGCCTTCATTGATGCCTTGGCTACATAGGCATCATATGATGTCTGGCTGATTGATTTTGGAGCATCTTTTCACATGACATCTCATAGAGATTGGTTCATGAAGTACAAAGAATACGATGGTGGAAAGTTGTACTTGGCAAGTGATTCAACTTTGGAAATCATTGGTCATGGAAGAGTCAAAATCTAATTCCCTGATGGCAGAGTAAAGGGGATCAAGGATGTTATGCATATACCAGGTCTAGCTCAAAATCTACTGTCTGTCAGTAAG
The DNA here is from genome assembly GCA_007258455.2 of Sequoia sempervirens. Taxonomy (NCBI): domain Eukaryota; kingdom Viridiplantae; phylum Streptophyta; class Pinopsida; order Cupressales; family Cupressaceae; genus Sequoia; species Sequoia sempervirens. The sequence goes on along the minus strand of VDFB02101498.1, from coordinate 131,324 downwards.
TTGAATGATATTGGAGTGCAAGTCACATTCTCTAGAAATGGTTGCAAGATGACTAGAGGCTCAATGGTGCTAGGAAGGGGTGCTCGTATTGGTACCTTGTACAAGCTAGGTGCACATATTGTTCAATGCAACAGTGTCTCTGTAAAGTCACAGAAAGCTACTCATGGAGGAAAAGAAGGAATTGTTCCTAATTGTGTAAACTCTATGGAAGTTAAACTTCTAGTAGAAAAGGCTATGCTCTGGAATCATAGGCTAGGCCACATTGGTGAGAAAGGTTTAAAAAACTTGAAGAATAAAAACCTGGTTGAGGGGCCTGAAGATTGTAACCTTGAATTTGAATTATGTGAATATTGTATATATGGAAAACAACACTATGTTTTGTTTTATTCCAGTCCTCATAAATCTTTTGGTTTGCTAGATTATATTCATTCTGATGTATTTGGTCTAGTGAATGTTCCTTCTTTGTCTAAGTCAAGGTATTATGTTTCGTTCATTGATGATTATTCGAGAAGAACATTTGTTTATTTTTTGAAAAGTAAATAAGAAGTGTTTAGCTGGTTTAAGGAATTTAAGAACCTTGTAGAGAATTAGACTAGAAGAAAAATAAAATGTTTAAGGACTGATAATGGTGGTGAATTTTGTTCTAATGATTTCGAGAGGTATTGTAAAGACCATGGGATTAGAAGACATAAGACTACACCTTATACTCCACAACAAAATGGAGTTGCAGAAAGGTTCAATAGGACAATGATGGAGAGAGCATGAAGTATGCTGAGTAGTGTCAGCTTGGAGGAGAAGTTCTAGGCTAAGGTAGCTACTACAACATGTTACTTAATAAATCATTCTCCAAACTCCACTCTTGCTGGGAAAACACCTTCTGGAAGCATGGTCTCGTAAGAAGCCCTCTTTAAGACATATTCATGTTTTTGGTTGTGAGGCATATGCACATGTGTCGTATGAGAAAAGATCTAAGTTGGAGAACAAGGCTGTTAAATGTATTTTTTATTGGCTATAGTGTTGTCATAAAAGGATACAAGCTTTGGAATCTTGATATAGAGAAGGTTGTATACAGTAAAAGTGTAATCTTTTGTGAGTTGAAGCCTTCTACCTTTGATCTGCAGTCAGAGACAAAGTTAGAAAGCAATAAGGATGTAGTTGAAATTCCTCCAACACTAGATAAAGAGGAATTGAAAATTGAAAATGTACCTAAAACTAAGGAGAACTCAAATAGTTCTGAAAGTTCAGAAGAAGAAGAACAAGCTCAGCCTCAGCCAGTGAGGAGGTCAACCCGTAAAAGAAAACAACCTGATAGGTATGGGTTCTCTTTGATAGATTCTACTTGTGCCTATGCTTTGATTTCTAGCACTGATGAGCCTAGGACTATAAAAGAGGCATTTAAAATGTCTGATTCAGACTCTTGGTTGGAAGCCATGAATGAAGAGATGGCATCATTAGAGAAAAGTGATATCTGGAGTTTGGTGCCCTTGCCTGAAGGCAGAAAAGTTGTGGGCTGCAAATGGGTATTTAAGAAGAAGATTGGTTTGGATGGCAGTGTGGAAAAGTACAAGGTGAGAATGGTTGCAAAGGGTTATTCCTAGGTTGAGGGAATTGATTATGGGGAGATTTTTTCTCCTATAGCAAAGCTGACATCTATCAGATTTATTTTGTCACTTGCAACAACATATGATTTAGAGATCGAACAGATGGATGTGAAGACAACATTTCTTCATGGTTATCTTGAAGAAGAAATCTATATGTCCCAGCCTGAGCACTTTGCTGAGAAAGGTAAAGAAAAATTGGTTTGCAAGCTAAAGAAGTCTTTGTATGGGTTAAAGTAGTCACCTAGAATGTGGTACCAGAAGTTTGATACTTTTGTATTGTCTTTGGGATTTATGAGATCAAAATCTGATCACTGTGTCTATTATAAAGTTGAAAGTGATTGATTGCTTATTATTGCTCTCTATGTTGATGATATGTTGTTCATAAGCAATAGTAAGCTAATGATTCCTGATCTTAAGTCTCAATTGTCTGCTAAGTTTGAAATGAAAGATCTTGGTGCAGCAAGGTATATTCTGGGGATGGAGATAACCAAGGATAGGAAGAATAGAAAACTTTTGCTCAGTCAGAGTAAGCATAGTAATACTATTCTAGAGAGATTTTGCATGAATGATTGCAAGCAGCTAGTTGTTCCAGTCTTGCAGGGAATGAATCTATTTGTTGAAGACTATCCAAAATCTCCTACTAAGATGGAGGACATGACTAGTGTACCCTATACTAGTGCGGTTGGCAGTCTTATGTATGCATTGGTCTATACAAGGCTAGACATTGCCCAAGCAGTGGGAGTTCTTAGTCGTTTTATGGCTAATCCTGGAAGGACACATTGGGATGTTGTGAAGAGAGTGTTAAGATATCTGAAGGGCACTTCAGACTATGCTTTGTGTTACCATGGGAACTTGGTTGAATCACAGAAAACTCTCAGCATTCGTGGTTATGTAGATTCTTATTGGGCAGAGGACATTGACAACAGGAGGTCCACCAGTGGATACATTTTCATGATGAATGGTGGTGTAGTGAGTTGGATGAGTAAGCGGTAGGTTTTAGTCACTTTGTCCACTATGGAGGCTGAATACATGGTAGCTACACATGCTTGTAAAGAAGCAGTTTGGTTAAAACATTTTTGTTCTAACATTAGTTTTGATGCAGGGAAAATAACTATTTTTTTTGACAGTCAGAGTGCAATTTGTATGGCAAAGAATCCTCCTTTCCATGCCAGGACGAAACATATATATGTACAGTACCACTTTGTACAAGATATGGTGGATGATGGAAAGGTCAGTTTGGAAAAATTTGATACTCTGGAGAATGTTGCAAATACATTGACTAAGCCAGTGAGCACATACAAGTTTAGGTGGTGTGCCAATTCAATGGGCCTTAGTGCCCATGATTTTTAGTAAGTTTTGTTGTGCTCTGGAGGTGCCTATGTGATCTTCATCAAGTGGGAGATTGTTAGAAATATATGCCTCAATCATCATAGGTTGTAACCTCTATTGGAGCCAAGTCGGTGTGACATATTCTATGTCTGGCCGACGAGCAGATTTGTAGCCTTATGTTTTGTACAGGTCGCTATGTCTTTGTAGAAGTCTTGTAAAATGCGTATACATTGGAGTCATCAGGATAACCTATGGTGGCTTGGTAAGAAGTCTTACCAATGTGTGAATGTCTTGCCGAACGGTTACACTTAGGAGTCTTTGGTGTGGCATGTGACTTCGCTATGAACTCCTAGTGACTAGTGGTGCTCGGTATGATTTGTGTGTATTCGGAGTAATGTCTCAGTGAGAATAGTAAGTTTTTTTGATTGTTCAGTGCTTGATGTAACATAAAGACCTTGGAGTGAAGTCTGAGCGATGAATGTAAGTGTTGCCGACTGTTGATCACTTCGAAGAAAGTCTTAGAGCTTTGGTATGATGTTTCATTGATAGCGATATGTCTTAGCAATAGATGAACACTTCAAAGTAACTTTGAACTTTGATATAATCTCCTGGGGAAACAATAAGTCTCATTGACTGTTGGATGCTTCGGTGTAACATAAGAAGGCTCATTGGGATGTCTTAGCAAGAGCGATAGTCTTTTCGAAAGGAAAACTGAAGTTGATGCAACTTTTGAGCTCGGTAAAACCTCTTGCCAATGGAAACGACTCTTGGCGACATCGATAGTGAAGACTTCGTGGCATCGGGGAGATACTGTTAGTGTCTCACCGATATGCCAACAAAGTTTGAATTATTTTGACCAAGTGATGACCATCTACGTGGCTTGTGTTGGACCAATAGGAGAAGCTGAATGGGAACCGCTAGTAGTTGAAACGTTGTGGCAGTTCTATGAGGAAGATCGACAGATAGGAACGAAATGAATACATTCTGTAATTTTGCAGAGGTTCGGTTGGTTCGAAGAACAATTGGGTGAACAATTTGAATTGTATCAGAGTGATTTCTATTCTGTAAAGATTGTAACTTGAAGGTTCTTGTACAAGTTTGATCATTGTGAAAGTTGTTGTAGTCTGACATCTGAAAGATAAGTTAGAAACTCTGTATGTAATTATTTGTTACTATAATATAAAGTGACTTCTCTTTGTGTGGTGGGTTTTTCTCCCGTAAGGGTTTTCCCACATAAATATGGTGTTCATATGTGTGAGTATATTTCTCTATTTCTGTTATCTGTTTCAAGTGCATCTTAATTTTACTGTAATCATAAAATTTAAAAGAGTCTCTGCATTCTTTCCTGAGGTTTTGATGTTAGGAGAGTTGTTTCCCCACCTCTACTTTCCTTACATTTTAAAGCAATGATTCAAATTGGAAAAAAAGAGTCTTTTTGTTACCCTACTTGCTCCTTGCTAGTTAATGGCAATGAATGAAAAAGGAAATGCACACACCCTCATGCTGGTGTTTGGTTTTGTGATCATTTCCAAGTGGAAATTAAGTAATGCAACTATCATTATCTTCTATAGTTAAAGCTGCAAGACTATTCATCTAGCCTTTGGTGTATTGCTTTTGATGAAGTTGCCACTAATTTACTGCAAATTCCAGCAAAAGACCTCTACATGTTACAGGACAGCTCTGAGTCTACAACAGATCATGTTGCTATTATTAAAGGCCTTGTTTGTAAACCATACATCTTTACTTCTTTGATTAGAACATAAACTTATAATTCTAAAGACCGACTAAAAACAACGACTGTCAAAACAACAAAAGTTGATTTTGAAGCATAGTGTAAATTGTTGCTTGTAGACATAATGAAGATATCTACTCCTACTCTAGAAAAAGGCTTGACTAGCCAGCCTACGCTTTGACTACTCTTTTGCACTTTTGATCATTTCTCACAACCTTTGTTTTTAAATGCTCACTATGGCATGCTAAGACTTCTATTTTACAAATATGGAGACAATTTATACCTATGTTTGCATCTACATATTTGCACATTTATTTACCTAACATCTTTTTGATTTTAGCGTGGTGCCCAGATTATTTTTGGTCTGCATTGTCACTATGATTGTTCATTCTTGTTATATGGTGGAATCTTTAGTTCTTCTATGTGAATTCTAAAGTAACTTCTTTTCAATATATATTAAAATTTTCATGTTTGAAATAGAAATAATAGTGTGTTGCTAATAGTTCTCTTATTTCATAGATTTGAAATTTTCCTCAAGGTTCCACTCTTAATAAAATTTTATTGAATTTTCTTGTCATTGTTACTTTTGAATACTTAAAGTCAGTTGCACGATTATATGATAGTTTATAGACATTACAATTTCAAAGACAACTGAAAATTTTATTTCCATATATATATTTCAAATATTTTCTACACAGGCAATAGTTGCAATATATTTTAATATATATTAAATATTTTGTATATGGCTACTAATTGAGAATTTATTATAATATAGATTTTAAATATTCTATATAAATCTAATAGTTGAAATGTATTGCTGGAAAGTTATCAACTTTGAATATAAGTAATCTTGTTTTTTTATTGTAAAAAAAATAGTAATTGTTATATTTGCAGATTAACATTCCCAATATAGAATTTCTAGTAGATTATATTTATTTCATTTAATTTTTCTTTTTGTTTAAAATTTCTTTATGTGACATTTAAAATCTGCATCAATGTTATAAGTTCTTTCATTATTGAAAAATCAGGAGTCATAAATTATCTATTTCATTAGTTTAATGAGATTGTATTCAATTTAAACTTTCTTCAAATACTAATTACTCTTGGTGCTTAGTTGTTATCCACCTATAGATTTAATATATATATATATATATGTATATGTGCTTTCAATTACAATGAATATCAAAACTAAGACAAAGATAAAATTATATCGTACCTGAACCAATCTGTATAATAGTTCTCTTGTAAACTCAAAATTCAAGCTATTAAAAAGACATTTACTATGTAACATTTACCTTTTCAATTATAAATTCATGATTTCTTTTCAAAGCTTATTGACCAATGAGGAAAATTCAGGTAGACCCTTTATTTAAGAGGTAAGGTCCAGGTTGTTAGTAAAAGTCTTGAACAAGTCTTCTCCATTTGTCTATAATATTTAGTGCCAGCTATGTATAAAGAATAGAAGAGGTGAAAAGATTACTAACCCTAACCATATTTTTTTGATGGAAGAAATAACATTTAGCTATAACTGGTCATATGGTAATGAGTATAACACCAATGATGCACATAGATAACTACAAACGATAAAAATAGGGCAAAAAGTATATATGTAGGTATATCTATATGTATAGGCATATATGTATATGTGTATGTATATGTATATGTATGTGTATGTGTATCTATATGTATATGTATATGTATAATGTTGATCTATAGAATTCTATGTTCAACATTTTACTATTTTCACCTTCCTTTGTATTGCTTTTAGAAATATATAGTCTTATGTATATTCCATTTTTTGCTTAATATACAATAACACTTCATGCAATTTGTGAGGCCTGGCCCAGACATCTTCACAACAATGGTGGATTTTTTGACTGCATGGGTTCGTGGTGGTGGAGTTGGTTACCTTGCCTGATGGGTGTAGAATGGTCAAAACCTACCATGTAGTTCCACAGGTTCGCAGATTGGATGTTTAACAAGTGTTGTATTCTGCAATCTGCACTATCTCATACACGTATTGTTGTTGTAAGCTGTTTTCCCCTTTTTTTTTCTATTTCATCCACACCTTACCACAAATATATATTTTGATAGTTTTTTTTTGTAAATTTATAATTTACTAGCTTATAGATTCATTGTAATGCCCGTCGTGAAAACCCTAGAGAACAAACATTGCAACCAATTTTTTTTTTAAATAACACAAAGTAAGCATGCAATTAAACATTAAAACATATTCACATTGCACATTACGTTATAACGTCAAGTTCTCTGGGGCACGTGAGGTCACATCACAAAGAAACTCATAATGAAAGATAAAAGATCACACTAATACTTAACTAATCTAACATCCAATAACATTACAATATCCATTTATAGAAGTACATCCATATAACCATAATGAATCTCCTCTAATTAAATGGTTACAAATGTACATAATTAATACATCATTGTTTAATACATTGCATTACATGATCCACAATGAATACAATGAAATCTCCCATACATGTGGGTTACATAAATAGTACAAAAATGTCTGAATTACAAACGAACATTAGGTACAAGCTCCAACTGAAAAATGTTGAAAAGAATGAATGTTGATGGGGAACCCAACGGGTGTGGAGCACATTCCACCTGACCACGTGGGTTATAAATAACCCACCCCCCGTGCTTAGAGGTGACAAGGAAGTAATCACGACCATGAATGCCAAAACCAACTCCAATAAAAACAACATAGTACAATAACTCAAACACATCATCAAGGACTATAAAAAACATAAATGACAACATCCATGAATTAGCATAATAAACTTAAGCCATAAATATCATCACAACAAAACAAGGCAATAATCATTAACCTTAGTAACTAATGAACAATCACAAAAAAAAATCCAACTGAAACTGAAACAACAATCAGAATACAATTCTAGAGGCCACCAAGAACAAGGCACAAGGGTATCTAGTGGAGAGTGTCATTGCATAGCCTACATGGGTTATCCTATCCCTTCCTCCAAACCGAGGTGATGACCCCCATCTATGGATATCCTGGACCTTCTTCCTACTTGAGGCATCGACACCATAGGTTAGCTCATGAGGAGCCATTAACCTCTCATAAGGATGAGGTTATGACTTTGTCGACCATAGCCTTCTCAGCCTATCATTAGTCTGCGATAGCCCTAATGCATAGACGAGGTATCCAATTATTATCTTATATGTTTTACTACCCATCCCCCTAAATTCTATTATTAGGTTTTTACTTGTTACACTACTCTTACGTGGGTTATCCTGAGCTCTTCCTCCTTTCGAGGCACCAACCCCCATGAAGACCCACTCTCCCAGAGAGATCGAAACATAAACCAAAACAAGGCAAGGGTTGTACCATAAGTATAAAGCATAAATCTCAAAACAAAGACATGTGAGGCATAACCCATCTCGCGATAACTCAAAACCAAAATCTCAACAATCTCGTACAACCCTTCCAAAACATAATAATATTACTTTCTTGCAACCACAACGGTACATAAAACAAGAATGAACACTCAACAAAAAACACATGCCTCCATAATACTAAGGATTGCATCCACCAAAATAGGGTTCGTAAGACAATAGGGTTCCCACATTGACAACACTAAACAATAACCATAAAGGGAAAAATCAAATCAATTTTACAAGATTACACCATTAAATTTAATTCATTCCCAATTAACCGATTAAATTAATTTCCCCAACTTGCTAACCATTACAAAAATAAAATTCAAATTTTCAAATATAAGATAGTATAACTTTGTCTCTCTCTCTCTATATATATATACTACATGGGATAAAACTAATTTTCTGTTTTAATTATTTATTCAACAACAGTCCGAACTTTCATAATAAAACTAGAACCATTACACATATATGAAATAGAAGAAATAGCATGAAATAGCATTATCACCAAATGATCTAACAATCCAAACCAAACAATAAATAGTACTATCACAGTATTAGAGTATCAAACCAAAGCATAGAAAATAATAATAAGTCTAAGCAGTAATAGGAGGGGTATTACATTCACCTCTTCCCTTCCTACAGGACTAGATATCCTCTAGTGCATACCAAGTTTGTACACTTGCCACTTTTCTTTCTACATGGTTAGATACATTCCAAACATACCAAAATCAGGTATGTCTATAAAGTTATTCCTATACATTGTATGCTTTGAAGAAAAACCTTTGCTATTTCTTTGATGTCTTCCTTTAAACAATATTTGTGTATTTCATTTATGGGATTCCATTTTCTGCATTTCTTTATTAGGCATTCTCTTTTTCTAAAAAATTATTGGAGCAAAAATACTTTGGGAAAATGAATGCATAAATTGGAACATACATTTTTTTTAGTGACTTCACTATTGTCTAATATATGATGGAACTCCATCACATTTGTGGTCAGTGTTTCATGCTTTACCTGGTTCATAGTTTGTCAGGAGCCCATGAGGCTTTATGATGCCAACATGGTGTTTAGGCAATCAAACATGTGATTTGCACTTCTACCTTTCACTGTCATATTAGGCATATATATTGTAGACACATAAAATTAGCATCGTGCACTTAATTAATTCATATCCATTCAATCATCAAATAAATCATATTCACATTCATCCATTCATTAGTTAAATAAAATTCATTAAATTCAGTCTCCTAGGGTTATCCATTTAAATTAAATAAATCAAATTTGTTTAATTTAAGTCTTGCATCCCCCTTTTAATTAAATAAACCAAACTATATTTAATTAAATCCCAAATTCATATTCCATCCCTTTTGATTTAAATAAAATCAAATTATTTAAGTCAAATGGGTCAAAAGAATCTAACATCATCTTAACTAATCTAATCCTAATCAATCTAATCTAATCACCCATCACATCCTCTAGCTTTTCCCACTTGCACCAATAAAGCATTTTAATTCATTTATTAAAATCATCATTTTCCCTCAACAAAGCATCTTTTGAGAGTATTCCTCAAGTTTGAATTTGAAAGCAAGTTGACTTGTCCCTTCGTATGTAATGGAAATAACTTCCATCTTACATGTCCCCCACTTGGTGTAACACCCCTCCATTTTGTTCTTTTGATCGAACAGTGTTCGTTATGTATATTTTTGCCTTGTTAGCATGTTGGTTATAAACTTGGTTACTTTTGACTGCTAATTGTTAAGCGATGTAAACATTATATTTTGATGTGATAGTACTTTACTCAAAATATATTATTATTTCATGTTGTGGATTAAATTAGCAAGTATGTGAATTATTGATGCTTATGCTTTGATTATACCATTGATCACATCACTCGCATGCGAGTTCCCTGTGATTCCGTGATTTCTTCTTCATGGTGTGTTTTGATATTTATATATATATATGTATGCATGTTCGACACTCGTGTTGTGTGCAGGATGCAAGTACAAGACATTGACTCCACTTGAATTCGCAGGTCTGAGCATGTCCCTTGTTCAACGGAAAATGATTGGGAGATAGTAACTTGGGTTTCTATGTCGTGAAATCACCCTAGCCATAGTGGGTCATCGGGTTGTCAGTTGGGATAAGCTATTTGTCCTGTCATCTCATCCTTCCTTGCTTGTGTGATTTAAATTTCTTAGTGAAATGGTGTTGGCTTTAATTAAATTTATTGTCGAAATGCATAAAAGAGTGCTTACTAATTAATTAGTTAATTTAATTCAATTGATAAAATAAGCTAATCGTGAATTAGATTTATTGTTGATTAATTAAATTAGTCCAATTGTGTTAGCATTATTAAATAATGAGACAAAAAAAATATATATAGAAGTTGTATTGCATTCCTATTGAAATAAAATAAAAAATGATTGGTTTTAAATGTAATAGTTAGATTCAATTTTGTGAACTAAAGTGAATTTAGTTATCATTGTGGGATAAATGGAATTTTGTTTTAAATGAGTATTATGCATTTGAAAAGGAAAATAAAGTTGTTTTATTACTTTCCAAAAAAAAATGAAAATATCCAAAAAAAAATATATCTGAATTGCAATAACTTTTGGTGGGTGGCTAAATTAGGGTTTTGACATTTTTTTGGAGAAGGGCATAAGGAAATGGATTTTCTTTTTTGAATTATCTTTTTTGAGAATTTGGTAATTTTAGAGAGCAAGAAGAAACTTGGAAAATTTGGAGAAATTGTTGAAGAAGGATTGGAAAAGATTGGTGGAGGAAAAGATTTGAAGGAGCACAACCTTCATTGAAGGGTTCACATAAATTGGAGAAAACAAAAGGTTTCATGCTCTTCTTTTATGCCACTTCATTTTGAAATTCTTCTCTTTTCTTGTTTGAAATGGTTTAATCTATCAATGGAATCCAAAATTTGATTGAAAACCCATGAGAATATTTTCATGTGAACTTGAACAAATGAACTTTCAAACCATAGTAAAAAGCAAAAGAAAATGAAAACTAGCAATGGAAATCTTGAAAAAAACAAGCATGAAAGAAATTCAATAGTTTCCCTATGAAAGTGTGGTTGCAAAACAAAAAAATCTTGTTTCAAATTGTAGGAAATATTTTAATCTATTGTGTTAAATCTTGCAATTTCAATGGAAAATTATTGCAAATCTCAGATTGAGCATTTGCTCAATCTAGGTATATAAAATAAACATTTCTACAATCAGTTATTATGACTGTGTTTTTTTTTTGTATATATATATATATATATATATATGTATATATATATACACACCTGGTTATTGTATATACATATATACATATATATATATATACATATAAATCTATGCATATATATTGTGAGTGGTTTAATCAAAAAATTAAAAAAATTAAAAAAATTGAATTATTGTGAACTGGGTTTTTTTTTTTGCCGTTCTGGGTTGTATATATATATACACACCTGGTTATTGTATATACATATATACATATATATATGTATGTATGTATATATATATACATATAAATCTATGCATATATATTGTGAGTGGTTTAATCAAAAAAAATTCAATTATTGTGAAGTGGGTTTTTTTTCACTTCTGGTTTTACCAAAGATGGCATTTTTTTTAAAAACAGACACGTTTATTTTTTTGTTGGCGGAGCTGTATGGTTTACCCGCGTAAGGAATGGTAGAGGGGTTTAACCCTGGCAGCCCCCATGGCTGGGGACGACGGCTTGCGAAGGCAGCACCGTCACTGCCCACGCAGGCCGCAGCCCCCAACAGTGGAGGCTGCGTCCCTGTTAGGGCAGAGCGCCGCCCATACCCTATTCTCCCTTATGCGTGTCTATGTTTTTAACTTTTTTTTTGTTTTATATATATTATATATTAAATATAATATATGTATATTATATTATATTATATATAATATATTATAAATATATATATCATATTTAATATATATATATAAATATTTAGAATTTTAATGTTTTTAAAAAATTAAAATAAAATAATAATAATTTATTATTTAAATATATAATTAATATATTTAATATATATAAGTTATATATATATTAGTTTCTTATAAATATATATGTATATATTATATATATTAAAATATATTTTTATTATATTTTAAATAATAAAATAAAGTAACATGGTTTAATTCTAGAAATTATAATATTAAAGTAAATATTTAAGTATTAATTATATGTGTAGACACGCAAAATTAGCATTATGCATTTGATCAAAATCACACTCATCCATTCATCAGGGTAAATTCATCAACTTAATCAAACTTGATCCTATCATCATCTCTTTGATTAAATAAATCAATCATTTATTTAATTTAATCTCAGATCATCATTCATCTCCTTTTGATTTGATTTAAATCCCTAAATCAAGTCAAAGTGGTCAAATCAGCTTAATCATCATCCTAGCTAATTAATCCTGATTAAAGGCTAATCTCATCCCACTTGCATTCTCTAGATTTGGCCACTTGCACATGAAATTGCAATTAATTGATTTATCAAAATTAATTATTTTCAACTTGGCATAAAGGAAGAATATTCTCCAAGTTTGAATCTCCCCCCAAGTGGACATGTACACCAAACAGAGCATTTATGAGGACTTACATGCCTCTTACATGTCCCCTTCCAAAGTCAAAATCAGCATTTATTAGAAAATTTGAATTCAAATTTTCCCTCTCATGGGCACTCTTCCCAAATCTTGCACATACATCAACTAATCACATGATGACAAGTGTCCTCCTATCACTGGCAGAATCTTAGTCCCATATTGGTCCCTCTTCAACACTTAGCATTTTGAAAATCTTTAAATACAAGCTTCATCTTTGAGCAAATCCTTCACAATTTCATGCAAGGTCACTCTCTTCATTTGAGATTTAATCTTGTTCATCATCAATCCATCATCTCCATTTGCATTTTATCATTTAAGCTATCAATCAAGGATTGTGAAAGGGTCACTAGCACATGTGACACCAATCCAATATGGGATAGGTTTAATGTCATGTTTTTGTATGATTTTATTTGGCTTCCCTTGTTTTATTTATAGCATGATTAACATGACTTATTATTCCATATGGATGTTGAAATGTTGCTGTATTTTAAACTAACCAAATGCAGATTTTGATGTCCACAATATGTATATATAAAATGTGTAGTAATATATATATATATATATATATATATATATATATATATGTTGAGTATACATATTTATATATACATATATGTGTCTTTTATAAGTATAATGATATTTGAGTATCGCAATTAAAGTTACTTTTGCAATGTATATGGAGTTATTAGCATTATGTGAATTTTTGCATTATGATTAAATGATCAAGTGTAGATTACGGAAATATTTTCTACGCATTAGATCACTCATGTAATTGTAACAGAATTGATTTTATTTAATTCGAGTAATGCACCAGTGCATTGAGTGAATTGGATTTACAAAATCCTAAAGTAGTCTGCTTTATATTACTTATCATGCTTCTTCTTCGTGTGGGACAGTTTAGTCAGTACTATGTAAGTCTTCCAGATAGGATCTTCGTTCATGTGTTTGGGGTTGTTGTCATGACAGTTGACCTTGTTTGCCTTGGGTAGTGCTTAATTATGTTCTATGTCATACCCGGTTATTATGAACGGGCTATGTTGACTTTATGTCATGTTTAGGGAGTCATCGTCCCTAGGTTGCACTTGAGTACCCATTTTGTGGTGGCATAGTTCCACGTGTTGTCTTAGAGAAGTGGCTTGTATTAAGGGCTGGCACACAAAGTGGTGCCAGGAGATCTCAATGTAAGTTGGTTAATTCAGTGAAAACTTAAACCAATTAATTAGCCTAGGTGGTACCATCATATAAGAAGATTAATTTTTCCTCGCTCATGGACGCAAGTGCTTGTATAGGCTTGGGATGAGACGAGAAGGCCTAGAATGGTAAGATCATTATCTTGTCCCTTCGAAAGATAACTGATTCAGCATTGGTTTGCATGTGGGGCTAGGAGTCATTAGAGGTTACCAGGATATCCCGAGATGGGGGCCGGGACCTAGGAAGACTTGCCAAGATATCCCATGCGACATTGTGATGACACTTATCCTAAGATAGCATTATGTTTGTATTCGTGATGTGTTCATGTATTTTAAATCTGGAAGCATTGTAACCTTTATGTCATGTGATGTCATAATTGTACCCATTATCTGTTAAGTCATGTTGCCTATGTTTAGAGGTTGTTGATTCTGACCTGAAACCCTTGTTACTATCTCCTAGCACGGGGGGTGAGCCTTCGGGTATCACATGGTTGGGTGGAACGTGCACCATACTCCGTTATTTTGGCTTATGTGGATGAGGCTTTCGTGTTGGAGAGCTCGTGGCATTCCAGTTGCTACCTTGGTTTCATTTATGCTAGTGCTTTTGTATTTTATTTACCCCTCATTTTCATCGAGGTGGAAATTGTAATAATCAATCACGTCATTGATTTACCTCATTCTGGGAATGAGAGATGTAATTGTAAATATATAACTTTTGTCTTTGGAACCATGAAGGATCTCATGGTCTTAATGGAAATCTCATGTATGGAATGCATGTGCTTTAATTAGTTTAAGTGAATGTTGTTACGTTTCATTTCATGCATGTTGTTTTAATTTGTGAATTAATTAATATTTTTCTCGGGACCTTAGGGGATTGTTGGCTTGTGTTGTAATCATCTTGTAATTGTATTTAAAAAAAAAAAAAATTGTTGTGAAATTGTTTGTAGTTTGCAACTTCCCCTAGGGTCTCGTGGCAGGGCATTACACTTGGCATTAAAGTCACCTTTTCTCCCTCCAACAAGCAAAATTTGAAATTTGAAAAGGCCAACCAATCTCATTTATTGGCACATTGACCAAAAATTGCACATTCCTCAACCATTCACAAGGTGACAAGTGGCTCCATCTCATTGGCTAAAACATTATCCCACATTTCTCTCTTTTAAACACTCTTTTAACTTGAGAGTCTATAAATGGAAGCTTCATTCTTCAACAAATCATCCACAATCTTATGCAAAGTTACTCTCTTTAATTAAGATCTAATTTTGTCCACTTCACTCCATCTTCAAGGCATTGTATCATTTGAGTTTTGTCAAGGATTGGGAAAGGATCACTTTGCACAAGTGACACCAATCTACTATGGAAAAGGTACATACAATGCTTATATTTGTCTTTTAATCCTTGTTATTTGTTGCATTTTTTGAGTATTGACATGTTATTTCATAGGGGTACTTAGCGAATTTGTATGCACTAACCTTTATCATGATGTTTAATAGGTATGCAGATTTGAGAGGTGCTCACACACACACACACACACACACACATATATATACAATGTGAATTGTATCTAAAAATCAATGCTTCAAAACATAGACAGGTACATATGCACATATATATATTTAAGTGCAATAGAGGAATTGTATGATAGGTATTAGAATAATACTTATTTTTTACTAAATATTATACAAAATAATTCAGTCCCCATGTATTGAGTGCACCAGCTCCACCACTACCAACTCACTTAATTACGAAGCTCCATGTCGCCAAAAAAAAAAAAAAAACTTGCACAAGTTCCTGCCGAATAAGGCATCCCTAACATCGACAAATCCAATTCACTACTAGCCTGATAAAAATCCTAGCTAAAAATTCAACCACATACTTACATACACTTGACTGCAGTAACCATTGTCTACTCCACACATTACATTTGTCCATATTCCTATAGTTATCTTTTCATGTTTTTGTGAAAAGAATTTTTTTGGTGAAAGAAACAAGATTTAACTGCAATTTCTTCATCCATATAAAACCATAACACTAGATGCCCATGCAAAACAACTTGTAGATTCCACAAAACAAATAAATAAATCATTTTTGCAAAACACCCATGTATACTCAGTTACAGATTTAGCAGAGCAACAATTTTAAAACCCTACAACCTCCTAGGAAATGGAGCCAAAGTCGACAATTTTTACATTTCTCTCCTACCAAAACAACCAGGGATATGTATACATATGTACATATGTGTGTGTGTGTGTGTATACAAACTTAATCATACTTTAGTGTTATTCTAGTACCTCTTTTACAATTTCTCTATTTCTTTATAATATTTAGTATGAGCTGATGTAGCTGGAATTTTCAATGAAGTTTGTGGGGTTATACTCTTTTTAACATGGGTGTTTTGCATACATGATTAATTTAGTGCTAATGCCTTCTTGTTATATGTTTTAATCTTTGATGTTATACCCATTTTGGAGACTTCAAAGAGATTATCGCTCTTTATGGGTGCAAGAATTGTAGTGGAATCATTATTTACAAAGTATCCATTATTTCTAATCTTGATTAATTAATCATCGTTGATTTTAAAAAAACCCATGTCAAATCACTTACAAATTTTGCAACGCTAGAGTTTCAAAACCCTACAATCTACTAAAAAATGGAGGAAAATTATGCGATGATTTTAATAGTAGTCTGCTATCAAACTAGCACCATAATGGATCTTTTGATATCATAACTTCATGAAAGTATTATTTCCCATATTGCAACATTGAATATTGTATTTACCTTGTTTGAGGACACAAACTCCACCACCACCAACACATGTAATTACTAAGCTCCACCCTCATGCGAAAAAATACTTACCATTTAGCTTCCACGTATTGAGGACACCAACTCCACCACCCCCAACCGATGTTTACATATAGAGAAATAGGGAAATTGTAATAAAACTCTATAAACATTGACAAATGTGTCTATCCTTCCAACTTTCCAAATCAATTATTCAAACACATTTCATCAAGGAACCACCTATTTTCTCTATGTTATGGAAATAATTATATGATGGAATAATCTATCCAAAATGCATATAACACCACAGGGTTAATTCAAAATTTGAGCTACATTGTTTGGTATTCAATATTATGGACATTTTTTTAATGCAAAATACCTATGTAAAACAACTTATAGAATTCACAGCACAACAGATTCAAAACCCTCAAATCTATTATAGAACGGACCCAAGGATGACTATTATTACAATAGCCTCATACACAAGCAACACCGCAATGGCTCTTTTGACAATGCGACTTAACCAATACATTTTCTTGCCTTACAAAGAAAGAAAAAAACAATTAACTATTTTTTATAGGAAAATTTGAATAGATGATGGAAAAATAGTATCATACAACATATTCATAGAAGGAAATGATGTAGGAGAATCCTTTGTTCTTGGTAATCTTGCATCAAGCAAAAATATTTTCTTTCAATTTTGTTCTTATTTTGTTCTTGCTCAGTTCATGTTGGTGGACTTGTCATATTTTCTCACCAGACCCTACAGATCTTTGTGTACATCGTGGACATGTTCATTTTCTTTATTCCAAGATTTGAGCATGATTGGGTCTTTTTCCATAAAGTTAGCGCTTCTGGAGTTCACGAAAATTTCTTGAACTGACACTAGAATAGTTTCCAAGCCTAATGGCTAATTTGATCATTTGTGGATCATCCCCATGACTTGTGGATCTTGACTATGTTATCTTAAATGTTCTATGGAGTGTCCTTGACCTTCATTATAGGTCCACACTTCATTCTATGCACCTGTTGATATAGTAATTCAAATTTAAGGCCGACCTATTCATGTGCACGTTACATTTTCTTTCCTTGGGGAATTTGATGATCTTTGGCTGACACAGATGTTTCCAGAATTGTGGATATGATATAAATGTTGTAATTGATCAGTAGTAGTAGTGGTAGTAGTATTTGATTGAGTAGATAACAATTGATCCAAATTGTAAGATTTCAACTCCCATATAGGAGCATATTGGAATGTTGTAATTAGGACATGTTATATCAGACCTATGAGCTAAATTTGTAAGCCTAGATGTTTTTGGCTGAATGTAATTGAGATTTTTGTTAATCAAAATATTTTCATCTGCATTTTCTTCCATATTATGTGTTGCTTTCGTTGTTTCACTCATGTTGCATGGTTTGGATTTTTCTCCTTGAGGAGCCTCCTACTATGGCTACATCAAATTGGTATCAGAGTGAGGTTCGATACATGTGAGGTCATTAGAATTTATGGAGTCCTATTGAAGATTTTTTGTGGGGTGGCAGATTGAGGATCCAACTTGCAGCTATAAAGGACTTGTGTAAAGATGGTGAGAAGAAGAAATTTTAGAGGAAATGGAGCGCATGGAAGTGTAGAACCAACTTTAATGGAGATGTTGAGAGGAATTACTACTAGATTAGATGTAGTCGAAATGGCCTAGAGAAGAGGTCAACCAGTTGATGACGTGAGTGATGAAGAGGTAGAAGTTGAGGATGAAAGAGTAAGAGAAGAGCAACCTGGTCTTCATCAGGGAGAAGAGAGGCTCATAAGAGCCCTAACAAGAGAAAATACAAAACCACATTTCAATCCACTAGATTATAATGGTAAGTTGGATTCAAAAGAATTGCTTGATTAGATCACAAATATGGAAAAGTATTTTGAATTTGAAGGTACCATTGAGGATAAGAAGGTGAAATATGTTTGTACAAAGTTGAGAGGACATGCATCCCTTTGGTGGGAACATTTGCAGACAAATAGGAAACAAAGAGAAAAAATAAACAATAAAATCATGCGATTGGATGGTGAACATATTGAAAATAAATTTTATGCCTATAAATTATCATATTAGTTTGTTCTAGAAGTTGCAAAATCTAAAGCAAAAAGAATCAAGTGTGACATAGTATAATGAGGAATTCTATAAGTTGAATATCAGATGTAGATATTGGGAGGATGAGATTGAACAAGTATCTAGATATGTGAATAGTTTGAGGTCATATATATAGGATGAAATTAGTTTGATCAATTTGGTGAGTGTGGAGGAAGCATATCAGTGTGCCCTAAAGGTAGAAGAGAACCTGAACAAAAGACATGAGCAGAGATAGAGAGGAATAGATGGAAGATTTCAAAGAGGAAGAACTTTTGTGGGAGGAAGAGGATCTTTTCTAGATCAGAATAAGGATAGGGAGGTCAGTAAGAATGATAATTCATACTAGATAGGTGATGGAAACTCTTATAGAAGAGGAGGATATGGTTACAGAAGAGATGATAAAGGACATGAGAAAAGGATATTCAAAGGAACTTGCTTTAAATGTGGTGGAGAAGGACATAGAGCATTTGAATGTGATTAGGGAGAGACAAGTAGGAAGACAAAGAACAATAGAAGAATATCCTTTGTTGAGGAAGAACATGTTGGATCATCTAATAAACTGGAAGGAGAAGTGTTAGTGAATATGAGAGTGTTGTGTTAGAGTGAGTTGGTAAATGGTAAATGTTGCAAAGTGATTGTTGACAATGGAATTTTTGAGAAACTGGTTTATGAAGAAATGGTGACTAATATGAATTTGGAAAGGTTGAAACACCCGAAGACCTATCAGATGGCTTGGATTAATATGAGAATAAGATACCGGTAAGTGAACAATGTTTGGTGAAATTAAAGATAGGAAATTACCATGATGAAGTTTTGTGTGATATCATACCTATGGATATATGCCATGTTTTTTTGGGAAGGCCTTGGTAGTGTGATAGATAGGCTATTCATGATGGAAAGATGAATATATGCACCATTTTTGCTAATGGGATGAAGCATATTTTTTTTCCATTGGAGGATGTTCCTAAAGTTGAGGTTTGTATGAACGCTAGGGTTTTCCTAGTTGATGGAAGGAGATTCCTTGATGGATTGAGACATGAGAATGTGTGTTATACCTTAGTTCCTAAGAAGGCTAAAGAATTGAAGCATGTAGAAGAACACCTGGAAGAGGTAAAGGAATTGCCAATAGAGTATGAGGAGATCATTTCAAATAATGTACCTAATGGAATACCACCTATAAGGAGTATTACTCATTGTATGGATATGATTCCTAGAGCTAGTTTTCCTAATAAAGCATCACACTGGATGACACCAACAGAGAATGAATAGTTGAATAGAAAAGTGCAAGAGTTGTTGAGGAAGGGTTTGATTAGAGAAAGCTTAAGTCCATGTGCAGTACTAGTTGTGCTAGCACCTAAGAAGGATGGAGAATGGAGGATGTGTATAGATTCTAGAGCCATAAACAAGATCATGGTGAAATATAGATTTCCTTTACCTTGGATGGATGGAATTATGGATTGTTTGAGTGGAGCTAGATACTTTGCGAAGATAGATTTGAAGAGTGCATACCATCAAATCAAAATCAAAGAAGGGGGTGAGTGGAAAATAACACTCAAGAAAAATGAAGGATTGTATGAGTGGTTGGTGACGCCTTTTGGATTAATAAATGCATTGAGTATTTTCATAAGGTTGATGATTGAGGTATTGAAGAAATTCTTGGGTAAGTTTGTGATCATGTATTTGGATGACATCTTAATTATCAGTAAGAGTATGGAAGAAAATTTGTTGCATATAAGACAAGTTTTGTTGAGGTTGAGAGAAGAGTAGTTGCAGATAAACATCAAGAAGTGTAGTTTCATGAAGGAAGAGTTGGTATTGTGGACATAAAAATCTGCAAATGGCTAAAATTCTAACACACACCATTAGCATGATTAGTATTTCAAAAGAAAGCAAATATTCAATATCCATATGAGATCATCCAACATGCTTTAAAATGCAATCCAATAACAAGATAACTAAAGAATCTAAAGAAAAACATGAAGTATACCTCTCCCATATTGGATTGGTAAAGTGGCCCTTTCACAACCCTTGACAAGCCAATTATGAAGATACAATGCTATGATAATGGGAAAAAATAGCTCTCAATGCGAAGAGAGTAACTTTGCATGAAGATTGTGGATGATAAGAATAAAGGATAGCCTCTCCATTTACAGAATATTTTGATGAGAGAAGAGGAAACAAGGATGAATGTGGGACTGAATTTCAACCAATGGAAATGTGCCACTTGTCAAGATATGGATGGGTGAAGGATGTGCAAGTTTCGATGAATGTGCCCATAAATGCATATATTTGAAATTTAAAAATGTTCAAATGACAAGGTGGAGGGAGATTCAAATGGAGTAATGGCCACTTGGCCCAGTGCAAAAGGACTTGTAAGGTGAAATAAATATCTTGTTGGAAGGACTCATCCCACTTGGAGGGAGATTTGAAATGGAGGAATATTCCACTTTTATGCTATGTTGATGGAAATTAGAAGATTTAATAAATCAATTAAATGATTTATTTTTTCAAGTGGGAAAGGTTAGATGATGTGACATGCATTAGATTAACCTTAATCATGATTTGATTAACTTAAGTGAAGATTAGGTGATTTGACCTATGTGATTTAGATTTATGGATTAAAATAAATCAAAAGGAGATGGAAAGTGATTTAGACTTAGTTAAATAAATATTTTGATTTATTTAGCTAAAGGGAATGATGTTAATACTAAAGATGAATTTATTTAATTTAAATGGAAGACTTTAGAGATTAATCAAATAAACTTGATTTATTTGATGAATGGATGAATGTGACTTATTTAAATGTATGATGCCAATTTTGCATGTCTACATTTTTACCCTCTTTGAAGCAATGTACTTGTTGTGTTGGTTTAAAGAATAAGCTTGCTGCAATCAAATTTCAATTTTTTTCTAATTTTTCGGATGCCCCAGCAGAAAGAAGTACACTAGTACATTTCCCCCTTGAGAGATCGAGCAAAAATATCCAATTTGAGTCTTCATCTCACGATAAAGATGTTCTAGATGGACATATGGATGGTTATGATGATGATCCAAATGAGATGGTTTCAAGATGCTTAGAATAACCAATCTATATTATCCTAAACAACTTTAAATGATGATGGACTGCATGTGAGATGAATGATGCGATGATGCCTATATGATTATGCAATGGATGTTTTATGCGAGTGTATGGTTTATGAAATTCTTAGACTAACATATCTATATTATGAAATGATGAAAATGTAATGGATGTGAATGATATGCAACATGCTAATGGTTTATGGATGTAGGATGGATGCATCGGTGATGATGATTACCTGATCATGACGTGATGTTAGTGCGGAAAAGAAGAAATGAGATGATGACAAGAGGATCCAACAAGCCAATTTTATGAGAGATGATGATGAGAAATGGATGATGATGATTTTATTATTAGGGATTGGGACTTTAAAATGGATACTTACCTTATGTTTGATAACACACATAGATACAATGCATCAAGGTATAAACAACCAGGATGGCATTGTACCTAGTGTGATGGACTTTGACTTGACAAAGAGATAGGAGTATTCTTGTTCACACTTGACATACAGAAACCTTGCTAGGATGCATCTAACAAAGCAAGTATTCACCAAGTTATATTACAAGAACATCCAACAAGCACAACAGACAACAAGATAATGATCGATGCCCCATTCCTTTCTCTCTAAATTTCTTTCATTAGACATCATCGAGAGATCATTGGAATGAGTGCAATAAGATAAATCAAAAAGAAAAGATCAAACACACAAAAAAGTAAATGTTCTTCATACCTCTAGCTAAAGGGATTTGTTTATTTTAGGATAAGAAAAAAAATGATTGCCAATAGATAATGCCCATTGTAGGAAGGATACATCCTAGGACATGTTAGTGGATGGCAGCACGTCATTTTGTTTATCCAAAGTGTTTTACCAAAAGATAATGCCCATTGTAGGAAGGATGCATCATAGGACATGTTAGTGGATTGTGGCAAGTTGATAGGTTGTTCAAAAAGGCTATTGATATAAGGTTGATTGACATGTTTGCGAATGATCAAGAGTTTGATTTTTAATTAAAAGGTTTGTTGCTTCGGTTTTTATTTTGCATTTGAAGTTTGTTTTTGTTGATTGTTGTGCTTGTTTCTATTTGTATTGCCAAAGGATGAAGGTGACGATTGTTTATTATGAGTGATTCTTATTGCGGGTGAAAGCGAGATGAGATGGATGGATTTTTTTCAAATATTTGGATGTTTTTGGAGTTTTTAAATGTTTTGAGGTAGTTTTTTGGGTTTTTCCGAGATTTTGCAAATGTTTTGATTTTCAAATTTTCCAATGGTTTTGTATTTTCTGAGATTTTATGAATGTTTTTGGATTTTGATGTTTTTGGAATGTTTTTGTGTTTTTGTATCTCAGGGATTGATCAAATATTATCCTTTCCTATGTTTAAGCTTAGAAACAATGTAGTTTGGATACCATGTTTTTGACATTTTCTATTTTTTGACCTATTCTGGGATTTTGATATGACTTGGATTTTTTTAGATTTTTGCATGATTTTGACTATTTGGATATGGATATGTGTGACGATATCAGTGCTCTATTTTGGGAGTTTTTTGAAAAACAAGCTAAGGTTGATTGATCAGATTGATGGATTAATGATGATAACATTATTGAGGATACACAACAATGCAAGGATAGTGTTTAAGCAACAAGAGGATTAGTATGGATATCCCAAGATGATGAGGGATTGATTGGATTTTATTGATCAAGATTGATGATGATAACATTGTTGAGGATACACAACAATGCCAAGATAGTGTTAAGCAACAAAACGACTGGGAAGGATACCTTGAGATGATGATGGGTTGATTAGATTTGATCAATTAGGATTTGTACAGCTTGGTTTGGAACAAAAGTTGGTTTTGGATGATTTGATGTGATGTTGAAGAACACGTTAGATGCAACTGATACTGATTGTTTGGATTGATGTTCGATGAAAGATAAAGCTTGATAAGGAACATCTTCTTGTGAAATTATGCCATGGTCTAGTGATTTGGATTTTTGCTCACAAGTGCTTTGACCAATTTGATTTCATGTTCTCCAATGTTCGGATCACCACATAAGTTGGAGGATATAGATCAGCATTTATTCCTGAAGCAAGATGTAAACATC
This sequence comes from Sequoia sempervirens, assembly GCA_007258455.2. Taxonomy (NCBI): domain Eukaryota; kingdom Viridiplantae; phylum Streptophyta; class Pinopsida; order Cupressales; family Cupressaceae; genus Sequoia; species Sequoia sempervirens. Next base: position 107,314 of record VDFB02101498.1, on the reverse strand, counting down.
TACCCCCAGTGTCTAGCAATTTATGGAATGTCATAGATGGACGCTTGGATAGGTGTATGGATGGATGGATATGGATTATCTTGCAATAAGATAAGGTATTTGGATAGAGGATGATTATTTGGATAATGCTTCATCGCTTAGATAATGTTGGGTAGGATAGGATCAATGAAAATGACCCATGTCAAGATGTTTACCATAAGCAAGTGTAAATTGTACACTAAACTTTTACCAAGATCAAGATAACTTGGAAGATGGATGAAAACATATGCAAATGGATTGGATAAATGGTTCATGGATGAATGGATTTATTATGGATGAGATGGATGGAATGTTTGATTTATTATGGATGGGATGAGATATTTCCACCCGAATTGGTGCACGTAGATGCTCGATTGTACACATGATGCCTGTTTGCCAGGTTTTCATTGGAGGATGATTTTTCTCTATACTATTTTTAATCCTTTTTCTTTTCTTTTTTAACTTTTTGGATTTTCATACATTTTATTGTTTTGACTTTTTGAAAGATTTTAAACTCTTGTTGAACCACCTAGTTTTGTCTATATAGATGCTTCTGTCATAATGTTCCATCGATATCTTGCTTGAAGAGGCTCATTTGCCAAGATACATGCACTTGAATGCAACTTTTGAGATTCCTAATCTGCTTTGTCAATATCGGAGTTATCTCTGTCTCTATGCCCACATCGAAACAAAGTGTCTTCTAAATCCTTATGATGAAGGGTGGCTTCCAATACATGTTCAATATGAGAATTGGATATCATGCGTGGAGGCATGGATGGAGTGTGTTTAGGAATAAAAGATGGATTGATTGACAGTTTGGAACCTTTGACTCTCCAAACATGGGAAGATGAGCAATGATGGGTGGATACAAAAGAGTGTGTGTAATTAGGACCAATTTTTTGATACACTTTGTACATTGCTTGAGAAGCCTTATTTTTCCTTTATGGACATCTTTGATGGATACTCTTCCCTTTTTAATTTTTCCCCATATTTTCTTTGACTAATGGAGTTTGATAGGGATAATCTTTCTTTGTATTGTTTCCATGTGTATTTGATTTGTCCTTCACGCTTCACTACTTCTTTTCCTTTGATGAGGTTCTTCTTGCTTTGATTTACATCCTTGTTTTGATGTTGGTCCCAATTCGTGGATGGGGTGATGGGTGGATGTAGATTCCTGATGTGTCTAGTTGTAGTACTGGCATTGGCTTCACCATAAGGATTCTTCATGCTCCCTATGTTGATGTTTGCTTGAGACATAGTTTCACCTACTATTGTAGAAGTATTACATTCATGTTTTGATTATACCTACTCTAAGAGCTCTTGTTTAGTAAGCATTCTCTGATAAATGACCACTGTAGATGATGTTATTTCCATTTGTTGCTTTGCTAACTCTGGAATATCTTGTTTTGTCTAACCTATTTACTTGAGTGGATAGTGTTGGATATCTTCATACATGATGTCCTCAGTTTGAATTTTGGATATATCTAATCTTGATGTTGACAACTTAGTTTGACTATAGGAATCAATAACCTATTCTTTTTTTGTAATAATGTTAGGAGTAAAGGAATCTTGTTTTGAATGAAGAACATCTATGTGTCCATCCACAAAAAGAATATCATGGGTAGATGGAGGAGTATGTGATATGTGGATATTTTCATCTTGTATAGATAGGAAATTTTCCATTAGATCATTGTAGTAGCTTGGAGATACAAATTCTTGATCTTGAATAATTTGGGAATTGCTTTTGAAATGCTTTGGATCAAGTTCTTGACATGGGTCAGTTTCAAAGGATGAATTACTTATAAAGGGTTCTTGGACATCATCATTATTCATGGGAAGTGGCTCAATATCCTCTTGATCTTTGGGTGGACTTAGGCCAAATGTTGAGTTGAGGATCCCTTCAGTATCTGTAACCATGAGGTCAAAGGGTGTCAACATGTCTTGGAAAGGACCATTGCTAGACCTTGGTAAAAAATGATGATCATGCTTTGGAATAGATTCTTGAGATGTTTTATCTAACTCATTAGGTGATGTAGAGAAATTTTCAACATGATCATTGGTCGATGGGTCATGGATTATGTCAATGGGATCAAATAATTCTAACACTCCTTGAAATAGATGACTAAAAAGTGGCTCTTGATTTATGGCGAGTTGATCATAATATGGGGTAGAAACATCTTCAATGTGCTCATCAATAGATAGATCTTGATCATTGTTTTCAACAATTGTGGTCAAGATATTGTGAATGTCTTCAACCATAGGGTCAAGTGATGTTGACATTTCTTGAAGTGGATCATTGTTGGGTTTTGTTGGTGGATTTTGATCATGATTGAAAAGTGACTCTTGATATATGTTGATTTGATCTTCAAATGAGGTAGAAAAATCTTCAAGGTGCTCATTGATGGATAGATCTTGATCTTTGTTTTCAACAATTGTGGCAGAGAGATTTTCACTACTAACGCTAGTGGTTGAATCTTGATCATTGTCCCCAATAGTTATTATTTTTTGATCAATAAGGTCTTGGATGAGATTTTATAGTGGAATACAATTTTATGTTGCATGTCCCCTTGTTTTTTTTAAAATCACAATGGTGCTCCTTGTTATACCCTAATGGTTTAACTAGGGGTTCTTGATAGTTCCCATAGATGGGGAGCTTGATGAGATTTTATTGTAGCAATTGTTGTAGGACTGATTCGATTAGTTTCCCAAGTGGTGTGTATTTTTTTTGTTCGCTTGTGAGATTTTCATTTTGAATTGGCCTTGTGGTGGTTGATTTTGGAGATGTGTTGATTGATCTTCAACATGTGGGGGTTGGATTTGTTGATGTGGTCTATCTTGATATCTAACTTCTTGACATTGGAGATATTGTTCTTGATGTAGTTGTGGACACTACTCAATGCTTTGATGACATGGTTCAACCAATGGTAGAGTGTATTGATTTTGGTGTGAAGATGTGTCTTGGAAAAATGAGTCAATTGTTTTGGTAAGTGAAGCAATTTGATCTCATAAAATTTGATTTTGATTTTGATCTTGACACCCTTGATATAGTTGATTTGGTTTTTGTTCAAGTAGATTTGGAATGCATACTTGTGGTGTTTGCATGGGATCATGAACAAATTGATTTTGGACAATGTTATGACTTGGGGTGATGCTTTGATTTGGCACGATAGGTTGAAATTGAACATTGTTGTGGTTGGGAATCACATTGCCTTGATTTAGGTAACTTTGATTTTGCATGGTGTTACCTTGACTTGGATCAATACATGGAGTTATTAACATCTTGTTTTGACTTTGAACAACATTTGTACAATTTACAAACATATCTATCCCAAAGTTTACCAAGTGTGGATTTGAAACATTCATGCTTGGTAAGCTTCTACTTGGTATATTCAAATTTGGCATGTATGGATTTGATGGGATAATGTTGTTCATTTGTGGAAGACTCATGCATTGGTATTTGGTTGATAAATTTGTAGGTTTGGACTTGGATTTAAATATACCATCGGGAAAGGTGTTCCAAACTCTTGATTGGGCATACTCACATTTTTTGTACCATTGAGGTTTGTAGGGGATAATGATCCCATGTACAGAATGTATAGATGTGAGTTTTCATAATCAATCAACATTGTAAGGCTTTGAAAGTTTGGTTGACTTGGATTACTCATGATGTATGAATTGAGTTTATATTCCATGTCTTTCTAGTGTTTTGACCTTGTTGCAAAAGTGACCTCTAAGGTGTTTGGGACCAATGATCAAATGAAGGATGAAAGGGGTGAATGATATGGGTGTCAAAATTTTTAGGAACTTTGGATCAATGCTAGACTTTAGGATTTGATTTTGATTATTTTAATTAGATAATGAACTTGTAAACCATAAGATGTTATATGTTATCTTAGGTTGAACTCACTCAAAGGTGTGTTGATTTAACTAAGTGTGTGTGGAAGGATTCATCCAAACACACCTAACTAAATAAATGATTTTAATTTGGTTTAAGGATGTACCCAAGTCTAGACAAATATGTTTCCGTAGCTCTTAAAGTTGTTTGGTGGGATGGATTTTGATAGATGTTTGGGCTTGATGAAGTGTTTGATTTTGATCCTAAATGAACCTAAGAAGGACTTTTGTTTACTAGACCAAGATATTGAAGAACATTCTTTTCTCTATTTAAAGTAGTTCAAACCAAAAGACCAATGTTTGTATGTAAACAATATGACCAAAAGGTGCTAAGCACATGTGTGGGGTCCAATTGATTTAATCATTGCTTAATGGATTTTTTTTATCATAGAGACTTCTTGATTAGTTTTTGGACTAGATGTATAATGTCTTAAGTTATTCCCATTCCACAAGGTGTGTTATGTGGAACTTTGATGAATTCAAGGAAAAATTTACCTATTTGCTGACTTTAGTGCAAGCAAATTGAGATGAAATCCAAATATTTAGAACCTCTTAGAATGTAATCCCTATGGAAAGCAATAACACTTAAATTTGGTCAATTGTATTTGCTTCCTAAAGGGTTTGAAGTTTTGATGCCAATGTTGAATGTTTGTTTCCCAATGTTTACGAACAAGCAAATTTTTTTGTAACCAAGAACAAGCACAATCCTGTGGATATCAAAGACTATATTTGTTGAATCCCCACTTGGAAAAATCCAGCTACACTTATTTTGAGTGAATGGTTAGATGCTTGACCCCACTGGCTCCCCTCCACGACTAACACTTCTCAGGGCAACCAAGCATCAGAACCCATGAAACTCCCATGGCATACTTTCCATTTCTACTAAAAATCGTAAAAGTGTGGGGTGGTTTCAGAATGACAGTTCTTGCACCAACAAATAGATAAGGATTTTGGCCTTTCTACAACAAGGGTTTTAATTCAGACTTTCCATTTGTAGGAGTTGACCCATCGAGGTGAGAGACCATAGCTGCCCTTCTTGTCAGAGCCAACTGTGTGATATTGGCCTTTGTTCCAGTACCCACTTTTATATCCCAGCTAGAAATACTCTTGGCTTTAGAGTGTTACCGGTTGAGTCCCTCCCTTGGGTGAGTACTTTTTCCCCAAGGCAAGCCCTCTAAGATAAACAAAAGTGAGCAAACATATATGTAACGTGATTGATCTTTGTTGAGAAACAAAGAGAGAATACATGTGACAGTTTTATTCACACTCACAAGATTTTTTGTTCACTTTTAGTTCCAAAATGAAGTGTGGAGGCAATCACTTTATCTCGACCTAAGACCACCAAAAATCCTTTTGATTCGCAAGATCACCATGAGGCACTAGAGAAGTGCATACATCTTTTCAATGGTGTTAATTTCAGTAAGCAATCACAAAACAAAGTAGCACTTTTTCATTTTAAGTCCATAAAGCAATGGTGAATTATTTTTTATAGTGCCAAATCAAATGGGGAATTTTCCTTGTTCAATTGTTAAATCCAAAAACCAACACTAGTAAGTTTGTCCTAAAGTTCTTTTTAAGTTCCTTTGTTGTAAAAATCAAAATGTTCTTTTTAAGAGCCCAAAAAAATGTGAGTTGATCTAAAATAGAAAACTAAAACATGGGATGGAAGCTCTTTAAAGCATTTAAAAACGCTTTGTGAATTTCAAGTTTTAATGCCCGATTTATTTTCAACTCCAATCTCGCTTTGCTTTCGCCTTATTCCAACACTAGATTCCAATGTCAACCTTCATCAGCAAACATAATATCTTAGAAATGAGATTTATTTCAAAGAATCTATGAAGCCTATAGTGTTATCAAAGTTTATACTTGTCATGCAACCCCAAGTTGGAAAACCAAATGATTGGCTATGTAGAAAAATCTTTGAAGGTCCCTCCATTGAATTGTAGTTGACAACTATATTTCACCAAATCAAGTTATGCTTATCCCATTATTGTAGCATTATGGAGAGGTATCCAATAGTCCATGAAAGCTATTTAAATTCACCCAACTATTAGAAACTAGACTTAAATGCAATATTAGTGAGAAAATATCACACCCACTCCAAGTTAAGTGATTTTAATTCTACTTGCCAGATATAACCCCACTTGACAAAGATTTGGGGAAATCAACCTGCAAAGAGTGATTGAGTTTTTTCCAAGCAAAAAAGGACTCAAAAATATCTAAAGTAAGATTTGCAGCCTCCAAATGCTATGTGCAACCTGCAAAGAGTGATTAAGTGTTTTCCAAGCAAAAAAGGACTAAAAAATATTTCAAGTAAGATTCACAACCTTTTAATGCTATGTGCAACCATTATGATTTTCACAAAATAAAAAGAGTTTGTTGGGCCAAATAATGATTGAGAAGCCAAAAGAAGAAGTTAGAAATAGCAACACAGTACAAACTCACATTCAATAACAAAGCATTCATAACTTACATTCATAACTAGATAACACTACTGAGCTAAAGACCATAGCATTTAAGGAAAGTGCATCAATTGTTTAGTTGTCATTATATGTCTCATTATTTGTTGTCAATGATTATTATTAGCCAAAACCATGCAACAATTACAACAGAAATACACAAATTTTTTACACATTACACCTACTTAAAAAAAACCTAGTGCTTGATTAAAATAGTGAATGGTAATGGATGGACCTATTTTCCTGATCGGTTGCACTTGATATTGATTGAAATAGTAGCAAAATTGTACCAAATTTTGAACAAAGCAAAAGAAAACAAAAGATAATGATGATCATCATCACAAGTTCCTAATTTTGGAGCCAAAATTAAGATGGAATAAAGTAGTAAATCAAAGATAATGTGGCCACCATCCCCACCTTTCATTTATGTCTGTGTTCATTGTGTCCCTATAGCAGTCCATTACAACATGGAAAGCAGATTCCCAAACCCAACACAAGCATTACTATTACAAGCAATGGACCAAATCCAGCGTAATCTTGTCTGAATGTGGGTTTAACTTGGAAATTATCCCTCTTTACACCATGATTCAAATGAGACTCAGGAAGTATCTAGCCCGATCAGATGCCCTGTACTTAAAAATAAACAACTTTTAAAAGAAAAAGAAAAAAACATGTCAATCCCATAGTTGATGAAAGACACACACCAACATACATTAAATGTTGGGCAGTGACGAGAGTAATTGTCATTTCATTTTTTCTTTAGTCTATACATCAACTCTGTGTAGCCAAGCATTAATGATAGACATTGCAATATTAATGAGATAAACAACAATTATAACTTGCAGTATAGAGGATAAATTTCCTTGCAAATATCTTATTCTTTCAGCCAAAGAGACATTTGTCAACTCCCTTGGACCATCCTCTAGTTTAGAAGATATATTGGAGCTTGAGCCTATGGTTTATTACCATCAAATGCTTCTACATAGTCTTGCTGATATATTTGGTCTAGCTCATGAATCAGTTGGAGAAGGTGATGACCATCATCTTATTGTAGAACAATGCAAGGATTCCTCTATGCATGCTATCTTGGTGAGTGATATTTTGGAGTGGAAACAAATTCAACAAGCTACTTGTCAGTTACTAAAGCAGAAAATAGCATTACCAGATTTGCAGTAGAAGCATATAGCTAATCTATTGGAATAGTGCCCCTATATATTAGGATCGAGTCGGCATTACAATGGTATAGCGCTAAACAATGTAAGAGCATTCCTCAAAGCACAAATTTGAATGTAGACCAAGATAATCATGTCAAATATGAAGTCACACAGTGAACAGGAGATGTGTTCATGTAAAAATCTAGAAAAGAACTCCCATTACATTATTTCCCTAGTAATAAAAAGGTCTTAGATTTGTTGTCAGTGATTGGTACCTCTATAAAAAAAAAAAATCCAAAAGCATGGGCAACACTGAATAGCAGATATAAGAAAGATATTTAAAAAGAAACACAACCCTTAAGAGATTAAATAGTTATAATTTTGTCTTAACATAGTCAATCTATCATAGCCCACATCCTCTTACTACTATTACACTATTGTCTTCTCTTCGTGGACTATTAAAACCATTCATGCGAGCCATATCAATGAGACATTAATGAGTGAATGAAACGTTATAACTTGGAAAATGGACAGTACTTAATATTAGCATGGCAATGTTTGGTGCATGCAAGCTTTATGTGATGCGTCAAAGATTCATTACATTCAAGCAAATGCATTTGGTAGGTGTTGACTAAAGGTTTTTTTTTTTTTGGTTAAAAAATTTCAAGAAAATGCATTTTGGCAGGTGTAAAGCTGACATGATGAATCCCTTTGAAAAAAATTTCAAACTAATGTAGTTTGGCAAGCAAAAACTGAATTCATAAAAGCTTTGAAAACCTTCAAACTAATGCCACTAACAGACTTAAATGCTGACGCCATACAATCTTTAAAGAAATGTCCAAAATAATGCAATTGATAGGCTTAAAGTCGCGCTCACAATGCCATTTCAAAAGGACTTTAAAACTAAATGCATTTAGTAGGCATAAAACTGAATTCCATAGGTGTAAAGTTGATTGCTAAAATTAGAATGCAATTATTGTAAGACCTTTAATAGCAAATAAATTATTTTGCATTGAGAATCAACAAAATTGTAGCTTAGAAAACATATAAAGATACCAAAACAAAATTAATGGAAAATGGGAGTTATAAATTCGAAGCCCTCCTTCTAGTGCCATTATGTGGACATCAAAATCTGCAAATGGCTAAAATTCTAACACACACCATTAGCATGATTATTATTTCAAAACAAATCAAATATTCAATATCCATATGAGATAATCCAACATGCTTTAAAATGCAATCCAATAACAAGATAACTAAAGCATCTAAAGAAAAACATGAAGTATACCTATCCCATATTGGAATGGTTCCACTTTGATATGAAAAGTGGCTAATTCCCATCCCTTGACAAGCCAATGATGAAGATACAATGCTATGATAATGGACAAAACTAGCTCTCAATGTGAAGAGAGTAACTTTGCATGAAGATTGTGGATGATAAGAATGAAGGATAACCTCTTCATTTATAGAAGATTTTGATGAGAGAAGAGGAAAAAGGGATGAATGTGGGACTAACTTTCAACCAATGGCAAGGTGCCACTTGTCAAGAGATGTATGCGTGAAGGATGTGCAAGTTTTGATGAATGTGCCCATAAATGCATATATTTGGAATTTGAAAATGTTGAAATGACAAGGTGGAGGGAGAGTCAAATGGAGTAATGACCACTTAGCTCAATGCAAAAGGACTTGTAAGGTGACATAAATGCCTTGTTGGAAGGAATCATCCTACTTGGAGGGAGATTCAAAATGGAGGAATATTACACTTTTATGCTATGTTGATGTAAATTAGAAGATTTAATAAATCAATTAAATGATTTATTTTTGCAAGTGGGAAAAGCTAGAGGATGTGACAGGCATTAGATTAACCTTAATCGTTATTTGATTAACTTAAGTGAAGATTAGGTGATTTGAGCTATTTGATTTAGATTTATGGATTAAAATAAATCTAAAGGAGATGGAAAGTGATTTAGACTTAGTTAAATAAATATTTTGATTTATTTAGCTAAAGGGAATGATTTTATTTAATTTAAATGGAGGACTTTAGAGATTAATCAAATAAACTTGATTTATTTGATGAATGGATGAATATGACTTATTTAAATGCATGATGCCAATTTTTCATGTCTATAGGTATATCTAGGATTTGTGATATCTGTGGATGGATTGAGGATAGATCCTGAGAAGGTAAAAGAAATTGTTGAGTGGCCTACACTTGATAGCATTGGAGAGGTGAGATCATTTCATGGATTGGCTAGTTTCTACCAAAAGTTCATTAGGAATTTTAGTTCTATTTGCAGTCCTATGACAAAAACAATGAGAGGATATAAGAAAGATTTTAGATGGACATCTGGAGCAAATCAAAGTTTTGAGTTGTTGAAGCAGAAGGTGACTAAGCAACCTGTGTTGGCTTTACTAGATTTTATTAAGGTATTTCGAGTAGACTATGATGCAAGTGTAAATGCAATTGGAGCATTGTTGATTCAAGAAGGAAGACTTGTAGGTTATTTCATTGCAAAATTGAATGATGCTAGGAGAAGATATTTAGTGTATGATCATGAATTTTATGCTATAGTTCAAGCCTTAAAGAAGTGGAGACATTATTTGTTTCCTAAGGAATTTTTATTGTATATGGATCATAAAGCATTGCAATATTTGAATAGTCAAGGTAAGTTGAATCAGAGAGACATTAGATGGGTAGAATTCTTACAAAATTATACTTTTGTTTTGAAGCATAGCAGTGGAAATTCAAATAGAGTTGTTGATGCTTTGAGTAGGAGAAGGAATTTACTGACAGAGATGAGAGCGGAGGTATTAGTTTTTGATGAATTGAAGAACTTGTATGAGGAAGACTCAAATTTTGTAGAACCTTGGAGAGCTTGGAAAGAACTAGTTTCAGAGGATAGAAATCAATAGTTGGATTATTTCATTCAGGAGGACATGTTGTTTAGAGGAAATTAGTTGTGTATACCATGGAGTTCAATGAGGGAAAAATTAGTGAGGGAGAAGCATAGGGGAGGAATGTCAAGACACTTTGGAGTTGATAAGATAGTGGCATTGGTGTGTGAGAATTACTTTTGGCCATAGATTCATAAGGATGTTAGGAGATTTGTGCAAAGCTATAAAGTTTGTCAAGTTGTAAAAGGAAGTAGTCATAATCTTGGATTGTATAAGCCTTTGACAGTTCCAGAGAGAGCTTGGGAAGATATCAGCATGGATATCATACTTGGTTTTCCAAAGACACAAAGAGGTAACAATTATGTATTTGTGGTGGTAGATGGATTTTATAAGATGACACATTTCATACCTTGTAAGAAGACAACAAATGTAGTACATATAGAAGACTTTTTTTCTTCAGATAAGTGGTCAGATTGCATGGATTACCTAGGAGTATTGTTTTAGACATAGATGTAAAGTTTGTTGGTTACTTTTGGAGGACACTTTGGAAGAAGCTAAAGATAGATTTGAAGTTCAATTCTAATTTTCACCCACAAACTTATGGATAGACAAAGGTAGTAAACAAGAGTTTAGGTCCAATTTCTTGAGATGTTTTGTTGGAGAGAAAATTAAAAGATGGGATTTAGTCCTTGCACAAGCAGAGTTTGATTACAATAATTCAATGAACATGAGTACAGAAAGACACCTTTTGATATTGTTACTAGAATTCATCCTAGAGGTATATTAGAACTGAGAGACATTAGTATGGAAGGTAAAAGGAGCGCAAAAGAAGAAGAATGTTTAGAACACATGAAGAAGTTGCATACTCAATTCAAACATCAATTGGAAGATATGAATCAGAAGTATAAGAAGAAAATAAATGAAGAGAGGAGATATAAGGAGTTCGAAGTTGGGGATGAAGTGATGGTGTATTTCAGAAAGGAGAGATTTCTAGTTGTGACATACAATAAGTTGAAGATGAGAAAGTTTGGACCTTGTAAAATCTTGAAGAAATTTTCTTCAGGAAATGTTATATGAAATGGAGCTACTGGAAGGTATGGTTATATCACCTATATTCATCATTATAGATATACATCAATACCATGAAGTAGAATTTAGTGAAGAAAGTAAGTAGGAATTGGAGAATCAGTTTCCTAAGTAGCATTTAGATGATTTTGAAGAGATTTTGGATGTCAATTATGGGAGGAAGACTCATGGAAGGCAGTACAAAGAATACCTTATGAAGTGGAAAGGAAGACTAGTGGAGGATTCTTCTTGGATTTCCCAGGCTGAGGTAGACTATCTTGGTTTTCCTTTAGCCCTGAAAAAGTGAAGGACTCACTTTTTAATAACCCCAAATGTCTGATGCAGGAGCATCCTTGGTTCTTGGAAATCTTGCATCAACCAAAAATATTTTCTTTCAGTTTTTTTCTTATTTTGTTCTTTCTCAGTTCATGTTGGTGGACTCATCATATTTTCTCACTCAACCTTGTGGATCTTTTTGTACATGATGGACATGTTCATTTTCCTTAATCCAAGATTTGAGTGTGATTGGATCTTTTTCTAGAAAGTTATCACTTTTGGAGTTCACAATAGTTTCTTGAACCAGTATAGAAATAGTTTCCAAGCCTAACGGCTAATTTGATTATTCGTGGATCATCCTCGTGACTTTCATATCTCAACGGTGTGATCTTAAATGTTCTATGGGGTATCCCCAATCTTCATTATAGGTCCACACTTCATTCTATGCACCTATTGATGGAGTAATTCAAATTTGAGGTCGACCTAGTCATGTGCACATTACATTTTCTTTCCTTGGGGAATGTGCTGATCTTTGGCTGACACATATGTTTCTAGAATCGCTGATATGATATAAATCTTGTAATAGATCAGTACTAGTAGCGGTAGTAGTAGTTGATTGAGTAGATAACGATTGATTCGAATTCTAAGATTTCAACTCGCATAGAGGAGCATATTGGAATGTGGTAATTAGGACATGGTCCAGATTTTTTTCCTTGAGTACCCTCCTACTGTGGCTGTGTCAGGCAAGCAATCTATGTAACAGTTCTAAGAGGTGTTAGGATGATACTTAAGTGTGTGTGTGTGTGTGTGTGTATACATATATATATATGTATGTATGTATGTATGTATATATATATATATATATATATATATATGTATATATATATATATATATGTATATATATATGTATCTATATATGTGTATCAATATATATGTATATCTATATATATATGTTTATGTATGTATTGTGGTGCAATGGCACAATAGGAAGTAAATGCAATATTCAATGTTGCAGTGTGGGAAATTATACTGCAAAATATGCAAGAAAATATATTGATTAAGTTACATTGCCAGAAGAGCCATTCTGGCATTATGAATATGTTACACATATTGCACTATTAAATGCTATGTTCTTGTCAACATCTCAATACTATATGATTCAATGTTATAACTGTATACTAGTATTTTTACACAACATAGACAATACTTATACATGTTATTTTAAACTCTACTTAAAATCACAGACTACATAAATACAAATAAACATAATATACAAACATGTTTAGATATACATATGTATGTATATCTTTATCTAGATATATGCATATGCACATCCCTCTATATGGGTATTTTTATATATCAATCATGGAATTGAATACATATATATATATGTGCATATGTATCTATCTATCTTTTAGGGAACTCAATACAATTTTTCTCTTTGTGTATGATATTTACTTCCAAACAAGTGTTATTCTAATACATGTTATAGAATTCCTCTATTTTCCTTCAATATCTACTATGAAACAATTTAGCTTGAATCTTATATAAATATGTTTCATGATATTGTTTTTCCCTCATCTGTTTCAAGCTGCCTGCAACAAACTACTCAGGGCTGCTAATAACAACCATAGAGCCCCCTAGTTGCATAGATGCAAACATAAGCCAAGTGTTTCACCATGTGATCAATTTTGTTTAAACATGATAGCTCTTACATAGATTGCTTCTCTTGTATCACTATGTTTCTTGTGGGTTTCAATCATCCCTCATTTATCTCTAATTCCTAAAGTTATTTCCTAATACTTCTTTTACAATTTCTCTATTTTATCTACTTGTTTCTATTTTGAATTGACAAGTGAATTGTCCCATAGATTGCTTGTTTTGTTTCAATATTTTTTATGACATTCTTTTTCCCCCATCCCCTAAAGAAAAATGTACATTATGTATCAACAAGGAGCCTATAGAACAATTGATGTCTCAATTCGTTCACCATTTTTACTATATTCTTCCTTATTTTGTAGTTGTCTTTTTAATATAGGTAAATTTAAACTCACATTATGAGGTTAGATGGAACTTTCTACTTATTGTCCATTCTTCTATATATTCCATTTACACATCTTCTAACCATCTTGAAATCCCATTATGCTAATTCTTTTCTAGGATATCTATTTCCCATGTACCTCTTAGCCCATAAAAAACACTACAATGTTATAGAATTTTATTCAAAACACTCATCTTTCTACAAGTTTCTTTTCATGTGATGTATGATAATAGTCCATGGGATTTTCCTTGGACCTTAACTCCTTTTTCAGCTTGAGGGTTTGGCTAGTTCCCATGAGGCTTAATGACGCCAATATGGTAGGGAGGAAAATGGGAATTCAATTATGTGGTTATGAACAACAACCAAACAATGCTCTCATGTGCTTCTAAGTGGACAAACAATCTATTGATAGTGTCACATTGTTTATCCCTGAAAGCACATGAGAGTGGTTTCTATTGCTCCATTCAACTAAACCATTTAGAATATCATGGTTGGCTTGGTTTTCATTTTGTATGTGGTTACATTTTTTCCTTCAAATCCCATGATGCCAATCATTACACTTTTCATTGTTTCCATAGCTCTCTTTTTGACTTCTCCTATAGCTTACATATAGATAATTTCCTTACCAAGATACAATGCACTCAAAATATTGCACTTTATCTATTTCTATTTACAACAAATAGTGCTAATCTCTTTTATTCTATATATATATTATTTTGTTTTATATTATTGCAAAAATATAATACGCATTCAAGAAGATTAGTGTGTTGTACGCTCTCTATTTCAAATTCTTTCATCCTCCTCTGAGTCAATCCAGTCCAGCTCACCATTCTTGAATACAATCAACAGTGTTTGTAAGTACAACACTTTCCCACTTTCAATAGATAGATTTGGTTAACTAATTGTAAAAATTATTCACTTTTTTTAGCCTCACATTGTATATATTAATTTTACCTATATACTTACTTTTTATCCTTTCTTCTTGATTTTCCATGCTTGTCCACTAACATGCCCTTATATTGCATTTGCAAGAACTAGGATTAAGCATGCAAAGGGATTCAAAAACCATATGCATCAATAGCCAATCTATATAACAATTGACATCTCAATTTTTTGACTATTTTTACTATATTCTTCCTTAGATTGCAGTTATATTTTTAATATAGGCAGATTTAAACTTCCATTATGAAGTTAGATGGAAATTTCTACTTATTGTCCATTGTTCTATATATTCCTTTTATCCATCTTCTTCTAATGGTCTTCAAACCCCATTATGCTAATTGATTACCAGGATATCTCTTTTCCATGAACTTCTCAAGCCAAAAGAAAACACTAAAATGCTACAAAATTTGATTCAAAACACTCATCCTTCCCCAAGTCTCTTTTTGTATGGTATAGAATAAGTGTCCATGGGATTCTAGATGGACCTTAACTCCTTTTTTTGTTTGGGGGTTTGGCTAGACCCCATGAGGCTTCATGATGCTAATATGGAAGGGAGGACAACGAGTGTTGGTTTACGTGGTTGTCGAAAACAATGAAACCCCGCTCTCATTTTCTTCTAATTAGACAAACAATCTATTGATACCATCACATCGTTTATCCCTGGAAGCACATGAGAATAGTGTTTATTTCTCCTTTCAACTAAACCATCTACAATGTCATGGTTGACTTGGTTTTCAATTTGTACATGACTATTCTTATTGCCTTGAAATCCCATCATACCCATCATTGCAATAATGATTGTTCCCAAACCTCTCTTTTTAACTCCTCCAATAAATTTCTTATATACAATCCCTTGCCAATATGACATACATTCAAAATATTGTACTTTATCTGCTTCTATTTTTAGCGAGTAGTGCTAACCTCTTTTATTTTGTATGTATATTTTTTTTTATAGACCGGAAGAAGTATAATACACATTGAAGAAATTTAGTATATTGTGCACTGTCTATCTCAAATTTTTTCATGCTCCTACGACTTACTCCAATACAGCTCATCCTTGTTGAAGACGATCAACAGTGTAAGTACGACACTTTCCCACTACCAATAGGCAGCTTTGGTTAACTAATTGTAAAAATTATTCATTATTTTTAGCCTCACATTGTATATATTAATTTTACCTATATACTTGCCTTTTATCCTTCCTTTTTTATTTTCCTTCCTTTTCCACTAACATACCCTTATATTCCATTTGCAAGAACTAAGTTTAAGCATGCAAAGGGATTCGAAAACTAGGATACGTTTTTGCTTACAAGTTGCAACACTGATGAAAACACAACATATCAGATTTTATATATGAAAAAAATAGTGTTTGCCCAATATTTTTATTGTGTAATGTATGATGAAATTGCATGACATCTCTCGTGCGCGTTTCATCCTTCTCTTGTTTTAGGGGTTTGGCTAGAGTCCATGGGGCTCCATGATGCCAATATGGTAGGGAGAAAAATGAGTGTCAGTTTTTTTGTTTTACATATGACGTCATATATTTTTTGTTACATACATACATTTGTGCACAAATTCTTGTATAGATTTAGTATCATGTTTCTCATGTTGTCTCAAAACAAGATGTACCTTCTAATTCAAGTAAAGTAATAATGTATGATGAATCTCTATGATATCTATTGTTACATATATAAATGTGTACACAAATCATTCTACAAATTTGGTAAAAACTTCCTAATGTTCCATGAAAAAAATGTGTACCTTCTAATTCAATTAAAATAACAATACAAAGTATGTGTTTCCTTTCATTGCATTCACAAAATTACAAAGCAAATACTATTTATAACATCTTTCCTTTTTGGAAAACTCATTTTCCATGACCATTATAACTAATAAAATAAATAACAAAATAAATTTTTAAAAGAATACTTGCTTTTCCAAATCTTACTATTAAAAGACGTAACTATACTAATGGAATCACTTTTCCAAAAGCATTCTTGTTAATTCAATCTTAGTGATAAAACACATGACTAATAAGTCTTTTAAAAAGAAAAACCATTTAATGAATTTAACAACATGAAATTTTATTTTATTCTAGAATTTGATAGCCAATTTCCAACTAATAAATTTTCATTCCAAAACACAAAAACCACTTACCCATTTTATGCAGATAGTTTTTAATGTTAGATTCAAGCTTATAATACTTTACTATGCTCATATTGAATGAATATACAAAATAACTTTTAAAAAGAATACTTTTTCCCCCAATCTTACTAATAACAGATGTAACTATATGAATGGAATCACTTTTTCAAAAACATTCTTGTTAATTCAATCTTGGCGATAAAATACATCACTAATAAATCTTTAAAAAAGTAAAATCCTTTAATGAATTTAAAACCATTCGTTCAACATGACATATAATTTTACTCTAGAATTTGATAGCCAATTTGATAGCCAATTTCCAATGAATAAATTTTCATTTCAAAACACAAAACCCATTTACCCATTTTATGCAAATAGTTCTTAATGTCACATTCAGGTTTATAATACTTTACTCTGCTCATATTGAAAGAATATATATAGAAAAGATAATCTTTTTGTGAAAATTATTTTGTTTATAACCTTAAATTGTACATAGAGTTCAAATTCATAACATCCGCCTTCTAATATGAACTAGCTTCACATTTTTTCATATTGCCTATTTAAACCTCCAATTGCACCCTACCGAAAAAACCCTCCTGCTTCGCACTCCATCAATAGCCATTCTCGTTGCACCCTATCAGCCGATCGTTGCATGCCTATGCATGTGACTGCTAGTCGCAATAAAATATAATAAAACATATATAATTTAAATATAATATTTATAAACTAATTATGTATAATAATATATTTTATTAATATCTTAAAATTTAAAGCGGTGAGGAATCTGTACAAAGAATGTCATTTGAAGAAAATTTCTAGTAACTATTATGTTTTTTCATTTTTTGTAGCTTTTCTTTCTTTTTTTTTTTTGTACGAGATTTAACTAAATCAAAGGGATTTCTCTGTAAAATAAATAGACAAAAAAGTAAAGGAAGATTTGAGAGCGCACTATGGAGGATGGTTATGCACTGAGCTTTACTCAGTTGTTTTACTTTCCAGAGGACAAGGTTGTGGAGAAATTGCTAAATCCCCACTCATATGAACATCTATTAAGCCCTCGAGCATATGAATATGGCAAGGGCATGGATTTTGCGCCTATGGATGTCAATCAAATGTTGAAAGACTATATTTTTTTCGCCGATGTTCCGGGGCTCACTAAGTCTGACATTCAGGTTAATGAATTTTCCCTCGTCTCGCGTTAGGGTTTCTATGCTTTTGTTAATTTGAAGAACTGCATTTTGTTCTATTAATTGACAAGATGTTTTGTAGGTTAAGTGGAGAACGAGAAACTGTTGGTCATAAAATGCGTGGGTAAATGGAAACACAATGACGAAGGTGAAGAGGAGTGCAAACTTCTGCAAGTGGAAAGGAAGATGAATCACAAGTTTACCAGGAAATTTACGTTACCTAGCAATGCTAAAGACGACAAGATTTCGGCTGCCTGCATTGATGGAGTCTTGTTTGTTACTATGCCTTGGTAGGATTCTGCTTGAGAAACCCAAGTTGATTGAGATTTCCATTGGCTGAACAAGGGTTTCTATCAATAAAAATCATTATTTTCTCTCTATTTGTAAAGAAAATTGCAGGGAGAGATGAATTCACTAGTTTTTTGAAGATGAATTTAAGCTTTTCAGATGTTTTTGTAGGCGATACCAAAAGAATTTGCAGTGAGGGTAAAAGTTTGAGTTTATTGAAGTCAAATGATGTTCAGAGGAAAGTCTTTTGTGTATGCATGGACAGTACATACTCGTAAGCCAATAGTATTTTTTTGTATTATCTTAATTAACAAAATATTTTAAATGGCAGCTGGAGTATGTTTTGTATGTCTTGTATTTTTTGTAGTACGCTGGAATTTTTTCTTCTTATCCAACGCTATGCTTTTCTTTTTCTTTCTTATTGAATGGAGGAGCTGTGCTTCACAATTTACTAGCTTCCATCGTTTTTGCAATATTAATTTACTTACTTTTTTATTAGGACGGATATAATTGCATACTTTCTAATAACTAGCTTATCTGCTTATTACATAATCTATATAGGAAATGTTGAGGTATATCAATTTGGAGGAACGATTTTTCATTTTATTGTTTTGTGTTTGTAACAATATATTCATTGTTCAATCATAATATAATATCATTAGATTATATTAAAAATTACAATTTATCAAATATAAATTGATTAAATTTAAATTCATTATTTAATTAATAAGTTAAACAATATATAACAGTTTATTGTATTAATATAATTAAGGTTATTCTTAATAATATATACTCCAATAGTATAGTATACTTATACAAATCCTAATTCAACCTTATTTGAATTGTAATTGAATATTAATTAAATTATACCTTAATAAATCCCATGATAAATCATAACCATAACCCTAATTGAATCACTCCCTAATTCTAATTGAACACTAATTGAAGCTTAACAATTCTTGAACCATGATCATATTTGAACCCTAATTGAATACTAATTAAATTGTAACTACTATTGAAGCCTTAATTAAACCTCAATTAAACACTAATTGAACTATACTATTGTAGAATCATAATTATAATTGAACCTTAATTGAACTTTAATTGAACTATAATTGAACTATATTTGAATCGTAATCCTACTAATGGTAACTCTCTATGTATTTTATATATATTAATATTAAATATATATATACTAATAATATATTTTATCAATATCTCAAAATTTAAATATAATAAAATTATAATTACTATTTATAGATTAAGAGGCTCCTCTCAATATAATTAACTAAACTAAACATGCCTTGCCATTAATATTGAAATTTGCCTAACTTTTGAAATTCAAAATCACAGATGGCTGCCTTGAATACCATAAACTAGATGTATTTTTGTGTGTTTTTTGAGGTGCAATGAGAGGTTTGTATCTTGGTTTGGGCATTAGGGTAGATTAATTTTAATTGATCTAGGTAGGTATAGATGCGTTCTCACACATCTCCTCCTCTAGAGGAGGTGATTTCCCAAAAAAAAAAATTCAATTATAGTTGAATGTTAAAGTTTCAATAACTTTGAATATTATGATATTTAATACAAATCTACTCACATGGTGAATTTTTTGAAAGTTTTTCTCTTTAATACAAATCTAGTCACATGGTGAGAATAAAGTGATTTAGTTAGTGATTATGCGTGATTAGATTAAATAAATAATAATCAATATTAAATAAGGATAGAAATAAAGTTAGATAAATGTAGTTTTTTTTTTGTTAAGAAATGAAGTATTAAATGCAAATGAAGAATAAATGTTGGCATCAAATTAGCTTTTACTTGATAAGCAAGATTTAAGATATTTTTACCATTTAATGGATCACAGATTATTTGCCATTTAACAAATTACAATTTCTTAGAAATTCCTTTAAAAACTTTTACCAATCTACATATCTATGTTCTCCTTGTTTTTTATTTTTGTTATTATTTGTCACAAAATTTAATATAAAATCATAATTATTTTGTTTAATATAGTGTGGAATATAACTTAATAAATAATAGATCTATTTTCTTAAGAGAAGGTTTGTTGTCTTCAACATAAAGTAAGCTTACATGAATATTAGATGGAACTTTTGAAAAGGAAGACAATTTATTTAAGATAAATATATTAATGGGAATTTTATTTGTTTTCTTTTTTTTTCTATTAAAGAATTTTGAGATTGAGTTCTAATTTAAGAAAGAACCATTATGCTTTTATTCCCTTAATTCTT
This sequence comes from Sequoia sempervirens, assembly GCA_007258455.2. Taxonomy (NCBI): domain Eukaryota; kingdom Viridiplantae; phylum Streptophyta; class Pinopsida; order Cupressales; family Cupressaceae; genus Sequoia; species Sequoia sempervirens. The sequence continues at coordinate 86,697 of VDFB02101498.1, read as the reverse complement.
GTCTTCTTTAATTTTTTTTAATCTTCAACTATTGTACTAAATCAATTATGTTTAATTACAAGTAATGAGTACAATATATAAGGCATGAAAAATAAAGGGTACAAAAATATTAAATAATTACAATGGATCTTTGAACTGAACTTGAGCAATACAGGTTGAGAAAGTTGAAGTTATAGAAAGTTATTGTTGTCTAGCATCCAACAATTTATTTGGGCTATTCCAACCTTCAGTCTAATCCAAATTTGGATAAAATAAATTGAAAAATTTGTTACTTCTTTTTCTACTGGTTTTTCTTCAATCTTGCGATGACATAGTACATTATGTTTGATGTATGTCCATGCTATGTTCCAAAACTTCCATTTTGCTCATATATTGATGCATACCTGCTAAATGATGAATCTAAATCATTTCAACATATCCATTTTTAATCGTAGCATTTGGTATAAAATCATTGGCAGATCTTGAAAATTGGCTAACTTTTGAAATTCAAAATCACAGATGGCTGCCTTGAATACCATAAAATATATTTTGATGTGGAGACGTGCAATTAATGTATATCAACACAGAAACAACAAAACAGATGTCTGAGTGTTGACGAGCCTTCGAATTTAAACAGAATTAGGACTCTTAGAGGATAGGTAGATTTGAAGTCCGGTCTTGGCTTCCTCGCTTCCACCGTATAACGCGGGAGATTTTTTTTCCGTATAAATTATGATAAACCCATCCTTGACTAGGTACCGAATGCATCCATCTGTCTGAAAGACAGTGGGAAATTTCAAGTAAATTCAACGTTGGTGGTGAATTTCTTATGGGATCAATTTATCATTGTTATTGTTGGAGGTGAATTTGGTGCCGTCAATTGTTAGCAGTATGTGGAGAGCTATTTGATAGTAGTAATAATTTGTAAAAAAAATTAAAGGTAAATAAAAGAGTTTTTAAATAAATAAAATCTAATATTTTTTGGTAAATAATAATATATAATCTATTAATGATATTGATATTTGAATAAGTATATTTAGCATATTTATGTTAATTTAAATCATTTGAAAGAACTAAGATAAGATTAATTATGGTACAATAACAAATTAATGAGAAACAACAACAAACTCAAATCAAGTGTCAATTCTACAAGAACTAGTGAAACATTCTTAGGAGTGTGAAATCAAATAGAAATTGAATGAGTTGAAGTGTAGAGTATATCAAATGAGAAGAAATGAAAAAGTCCTAATGATTCTTTAATGCAAGTAATATGATCCAGTAAGATTACTAAAAAAAACCTCTATTATTACTATTGGTATGTTCTAGAATAATAGATTTAAAATGAAAAAGGCTATTAATGAAATAAGAACTAACAAAAAAACTTAAAAAAGCAAATTTTCTTAAACCCAAATTTTTGTTTTTTCCAATTTTTTAAATTTTATTAAATAGAAAAATAATATTAAAAGGCTGCTAAAAACAAGTTCAATAAAGGGGTCAAAAACCGCGAAAGATTGCACAGAATTTTACACGGAAAGGGTGTATTCCATAGAGTTGAGTGTATGTATATTGTTCTGTACAATGCCATTTGCCCAGCTTTAGGTGATTTTGATTCTTACGGTTCCTTACATTACTTATTTAAGCCTCATAAGGAAACAGCTTCCAAAGAAATTTGAATGCTGACCTACAATTGCCATAAGATACACGGCTTGTGGAGCCGGGTCCATGCTTCCTGCGTGACTGGCGGAGAGATCTCTACATAAATGATAAATCCCTCCTCAAATACCCAAGATATCTATTTTCATTCAATCGAGAAGGTATAATGGCTACAGTATCAGATCTTACGCTTTTTCTCTTGGCTGGACTCGTCATTTCTCTATATATGCAAGGTAAGTTGTATTGGTAACACAATACGTGGTGTAATTTGTTGCTAGAAAGTAAGTTGAATACTACTCTAAGGCTTAATGTGTGTGTGTGTGTATGTCGCAGAGGTGGGAGCAGCTAAGTTTGATATACAGAACCAGTGCGGGTACACAGTTTGGGCGGCAGGATTACCCGGAGGAGGGCAGCAGCTGGACCTGGGTCAGACATGGACGGTCAATGTGCCGGCCGGGACAGCGGCGGGACGATTCTGGGGCCGAACCGGCTGCTCTTTCGATGCTAGCGGGCGAGGAACCTGTAAAACTGGAGACTGCAACGGCCTACTGAGCTGCCAAGTCTCTGGAGCCGTTCCCACCACGCTGGCCGAGTACACCCTGAGCAACCAGGACACCTACGATATCTCACTGGTGGACGGCTTCAACGTTCCTCTTTCTATCAATCCTACAAACGGACAGTGCACTGCCCCTTCCTGCAAAAGCGACGTGACTGCTGTGTGCCCTGCTGAATTGAAGGTTGATGGAGGATGCAAGAGTGCCTGCAATGTCTTTAACACCGACCAGTATTGTTGCACAGGCGCCTATCTTAATAACTGCTCTCCCACAAACTACTCGATGATCTTCAAGAATCAATGCCCCCAGGCCTACAGTTATGCCAAGGACGATGCTACCAGCACTTTCACTTGCCCCTCTGGTACAGACTACACTATTGTTTTCTGTCCCTAAATGTATAGGATTATGCTCATTATTAACCTCTAAATAATCGTCTATGAGCTAAGCACCCTGACCCCGTCTTTTAGATATCTGGTATATGGCGGCATAAACCATCATTTGGTGGAGTGATATAAATAAACCATTTAGCCTACGGTGATATATATGTGGAATAATATATCATTAAGTATTGTTATCTTGTATTTGCACTGTTTGTGTAACGGCATAGGTGGTTGTGAGGGATATGTGGCTATCTCAATTCTCACAACTCATTATCAATAAAAAATTGCTGTCATCTCATTGATAACGTGAAAAGGGTGACTCATATGCAATGTATTGATAAGAAAAAACGTTGAAGTGCAAGTAGTAGTAGTATTTTTTAATATTTATGTTCAAATATTTTAATATGTTTATAGAAAGTCAAGAGATATTTACTAGTTTCGAATTATAGTAATAGTAAGGGGTAGAAGGTAGTGTTCTTAATGTGTGAACAAAAATTATTAAAGTGTTAAATATGCAAAATAATATAAACTAAAATACAATCAATATATAAAATTAATAAAAAATAAAACATATCTAATGTAATTAGATTATAAATGTAAATATTAAATTGCAAAGTAAACATTTTTAAGATAAATATTAAGAATGATGTTCATATAGAAAAATAAAATAACTTGTCAAGGTTAAATTAAAGCAATTTTTTATTTTTCATGAGTCTTCGTAAAATTTGAGAGTTTTTATTTATTTACATAAGAGCTATTTATGGTGTTAGCTTTTAATATATGTAAGTTTTGAAAAAAAAAAATCAACTTGTTGTCATATCATTCCTCCACTTATTACCATTGGAGTTATGTCTATCTGAACAATTAATATTTTATAATAAACACAATTTTAATGTTAATAATTTATAATAAACACAATTTTAATGTTAATAAATATAATTAGCACAACTTCCGGAAAAACTTTTTAGTGGCATGGAAGAAACCTCCAACACTGTAGTGAATAAAAATATAAAATGAAGAAACAAGGGTTGACCGATGATCTGACATGACCATTACGTACTGTACATTTGGCGCCCTGCGGATTAATAAATTACCTTTGCGCGCAGTTAAAATGGAAGACGTCAAGTTTGAAAATGTTTTGATATTTATTATTAATTGTGGTCGCTATCTTTATTTAGATCAATTTCCAAAAAAAATTGATTGAAAAATTGATTTTTGTATTTTAATATTTTGAGTTTTCAAAAGTAAGAATAATTTAAAACTTGTTACATTTCATATTTAGTATAATATTATATTATCAATTTTAAGAAGTAATCATGATATCATGGGAAACTCCAGTATATAGAAAAATAAACAAGGCAATAAAAATATTAATATAAATCATGAGTGTTAATTGTTATTTTAGCAATAGTGGTTAACATGATTATAATAATAGGAATAGTCTTAAATGAAATATTAGCAGTTTATTTAAATAATGTTATCATTTTAAAGTATAAAAATTGATGGGATATCCCTAAAGATAATGTTGGCCAATGATCAGTGAAGAATATTGTAGTATTTTGTTCAAAATTAGATTTAATCTTAATAATATTATTATTCTTTTTTATTTACTGATAAAACAACTACATTGTAAAATATTCAACATCATTTAGATTTAATCTTAATAATGCTATTATTATTTCCTATTTAATGATCAAACAACTATATTGTTGTTAAATATTCAATAATATTTACATAATGCATTTAAAAGGGATTAACGAGGAGGTAATCTTGGAACCATTAATGGAAAGTACATAATTACCATTGAAATAAAGATAGAGATTTTACCATTTTAACTCTTTTAATAGCATAAACATAGAAATAAAATAACTATGAGTAAAACTGGTGATGGAAATTAATAACTATGAGTAAATATGGTGTTCAAAATTTATAACTATGAATAAATATGGTGTTGAAAATTAGTAACTATGATATTAATATTAATACTAATTTTGATAAAATGAATTAATTTTAAATGGAGGGTAACTCCATAATAATATTAATTACATCATGGAAATGATAATAACATCATTAAGGAGAATGAGGATATCATAAATGTTCAAATTGTGGAAATAATATTATTATTTCCCTTTGGAAAATAATTATGAAAATATAAGCAAGGATCAAACCATAGTATTATTTCTCCTTTGAGCAATCAATGATGATAATTATTAAGGGCTTTTGTTGAATTTAATTAATAGAAATTTTTGGTAATTAAATAATAATGTTAATCTTTAGGTATGGGTGGTAATAGATTAGAGTGTGGCAAGTCTTTATATCGAGTCCAACCTAAAGTTAGAAACACTCGTGCTACGTCTTAGGGTGTTTGTGAAGGATATCCATACACCCACTCTCATTATCCTTCCTCCTCCTTCCCGAGCAACACATCTGCAATGAAGTTGAATGAGGCACCAATTCAATGTGTATAGTTTACATCCCATGCTAATGCATGGCTACCAACTATTAGTGGTTTTCATGTCATGGTTTAAAATTTTAGAAAAAAAATGGTTGTGTCTTTTCCCAATATGTAAAATGGAGTTTGAGCAATTGACTACATAAATGCCTTGTGGGATTTGACTATGCCACTATTTCAATGCCTCATGGAGTTTGAGCAATTGACTACATCAATGCCTTGTGGGATTTGAATACGTCATTATTTCTATATTTGAGAATTAAGCCTTTATGAATAGCAAAGGAAGGGCTAGCATCTTGAACACTGCTCGATCATAACATATTTGTTAATTGCATGGTTTATATATATATATATATATATATTGTAAAGGAGCCATAATTTATGATGACCTAGCCCCTGTTTTGCTCCTGGTCACATGGGCGGGGGCTTAGGAATGTGTATCATATTCCTTGGGTCAAACGGTCCTAGCCGAGAATCTGGAGGCACTATATTTTTTCTTCTACATAGGATGGACAATAAAGGCACCAATGCCAAACCCCAGCCAAAGCTAGGTAGTTTCTTTATATTTAGCTATAGAGGTATTTTTTGGGGATTTAAGAAATTGAGCAATGTAGTTTAGTGGTAAGGTGGGTTTCACCTTCTAGAAGTCTTCCTAGCTCCAATTCTAGAGGCCCTGTTTTGATTCTCATGAAGAACATGAAAATGCAATGCAATGTGAGATGGGTTACCTTGTGTGAATTACCCAAGTTACATAGGTTCTATTCTTATGAAACATGTGTGAGAAATTTTGAAATAGAAGATGGGTTAACCATGGAATAGTCTCTCTAAATTAGAAGGGGCACAACTTATGCATCCCCTAACATAGTCTTAAATCTAACTCTAATAATAGACATCCCAATGCATACAAAATTATGGGTGTTACATGAATTGCATCCCTAAAAATAAATATTTTTAAGACACATGCTTGTAAGGAGTCTATCAATATGGAGCATAAGATAATTCCTTAGTGATTCAGTTTAGGTTCTATCAATTAAACTAAAATATTCTTTTATTTTGTGATATAAATATTATTAATAGTTTTCAACAAATATATTACTCGCTTTCATCATATTGTATATTTAGTCGATAGGCTATTACATGGGGGAACCCCATCACGATCTCCTCCATTCTGACATTAGTGTTTTCCTTTCTTGCTTTTCCCGACATTCTCACCAAATCAACACATTCCCCAAAATAGCAGTCACACACATTTCTTCTCCATGGATTTTGTTGCTAATAAAAAATACCGATGTATATCAGCCTATTGGCGTAAGCATTGCACCTCATTGGTGCAAGTGCTAGTATATAATTTAAATACATCTATTTATAAAACATCAAAATATTTCAATTTACATACATTTTATTTACTTCTTTTATTTTTCAATAAAAATATTTTATTCTACATATATGAATAAATAAATTTGATTCTATATTTTATATATTACGTAATCAATGTCTCTTATATATATATATATATTTCCTATTATGGTAAGTTCTCCCAGATTTAAAGGGGTAGATCCCACTATCTATTCTTTACAATTTTCTAGCATGCATATTGAATATTTTCCTATTGCCGTGTGCTTAATTTGTCTCAGCTCTCATTCAATTACTTTCATTTATTACTTGTGCTTTGTAATTGTCATTTCTTTATCACTTAGATTTTCTTAATGTGATATGATCCATCAATAAAACCCTAAAAGGAAAAAGGGTATAGGCCAAAAACCTGAGACTAACCAAGTTTGAAATAGGGGAGAGGGGCCTATAGTGGACCACCCTAACTTCACATTTCTCAAAATCCTATGTGGAAATTTCAAATCATTGTCAATTTTTTACAATAGCTTATTTGGCAACTCAGGTGCTTCTATATTTTGTTTTAGAGCCACATCATCAAATATGATGCCACATCAGCATGCTTTTTTTTTAGGCATCCAAAAGGCCCCCCAAAAAAGTGAGACCGTTAGTGATGCACTTAGCCATGTTTTATTGGTGTGCTGATGTGACATCACATGATTTGTTAGTTTATGTACTTTATGGATAAAAGTTGTTTTGCAATTGGATATTAAGGTGTTCTACTATGGGGCTCACTGAGGACCACTTCTATCTCCACTATTAGACCCTGCTCCACTATAGACCCCTCTCCTCTATTATGTCGTGAACCCTAGCTCAAAGGAGGAGCCGAAGAGAAACTAGTCCCTTTATAAACTAAGCTTATGTGGCATATCTATCTATCTTGAGGTTTCCTCTATGTCCCTCACATCATGCTTCTTCATGATTGCTTGTTGAATCACAGGTTGAAATGCCCAAAAGAACCTACATTGTAGAACCCTCTAGTTTTCCCTCATCTCCTAGTGTCCATATTTTTGTATTTGCATCTGCATCGGAAAAAATCATCCATCCCATGGAGACCCCCACTTTTTTTACCAGTTCCAAGGCACAGATGGCATTCGTCAGTCCTATTTCGAATAGGCGTCTAAAGGGTATTCTCAAGAAGCGGGAAAAGTTATCAATCAAGGTTGTTCGTATGGTGTTGGGTAGAAGATTCTTCTCTTCAAGCAAGAGATACTAAGTGAACTCAGATATTACAACCCACTTTGTTGCCTCTTTACTGGACCTCATCTCAAAGGAGATGATTTCTCAGCTTGCTCATCGAGTTTCTAAAACCTATTTTCTCTAGGGTTTGGCAAAAGTGTTGGTCGTTGCTCATTTGGGAGATGTTATTCCCTGCCCACATCATCTGATGCTTCATAACTGACCCTAAACCCTAAACCCTAAACCCTAAATCAAGGATTAGGGATTAGACTAGACAAAGAGGATCAGTAAAAATTGATCACAAAAATTACAAGCATGGACTGAAGGCACATATGCGACTTAATTCAGGTAGTTTTTGACTTATTTTGAGTTGTAGGATGGGGTGGCTAGCCTTATCCTTCTAGTGGTTTGACCTTTGGTTCTTCTTCTTTCAAACTTTTTTTATTTTTATTGTCTACTCCTCTTGTTATTTTTTCAAAATTTCTTCTAGTCCTTCTCAGAACTTGGGACTTACATCCATTTTGTCTTCTTATTCTTGGATTACTCATATATTGGCCAATAGGTATGCAACTTTATTTGCTTCTTTGAATATGTGGGTAAGTGTGAAGTCCTTTATCTTGTTTAAATATTCCCATATCTTTCCAACCCATCTTTTTAGCTTCTAATTAAGGATATCCTTCTTTGATACTGCTTGAATGCACAATAAAGAGTCCCTTCTATATCAACCCATTTGATATTATTTTGTTGACACAATAATAATCCTAATGCCAATGCTTCCATTTTTGCTTTATTGTTAATTGCCACACCTACTTTCCTAGATATGGCCTAAATACATTTACCTTGACTATTTCCTATAATGCATTCTACCCCTGCTAGTCCAAAATTCCCTTTTACTGCTCTGTCAAAGTTTAGTTTATATCTTCTTCTATCTGGGCCCTTCCATCTTACCTCCCTTATACCTTTAGATTTTACTTTCAAACAACCTTTTGATCTTTCTAGATTGATCCATTTCTTTTCTAGATCTTCATGCCATCTACTAAATTTGGTACTAGATTTTACCATGCTTTTTCCATTCAATAACTCATACATCCCTTCTTCCATTTTTTGTATTAATCTATCTTCATCTATACTCTTCTCCTACAATATTCTTTGATTCCTTTCTTTCCAAATATTCTATGCTACCATTGAGGGGGGTATTACCCATAAATATTCCCATGGAGCGTTTCTCTTTCCTTTTGGCCAACTAGCTATCCAATCCTTAAATTCATTCTATCTTACCTCATCTATCCTATGAAACTTTGGATCCAATCCCAATATTTTGTAGTGTAAGAAAATTCTAGCAGCAAGTGGTTTACTATTTCACACTCTTTTAAGCACAATACACACTTGTTAGGTCCCTAAAAACCAATGGTATTCAAATTATCTGTTGTGAGCATTCCTTTGTGTAAAGTTGTCCATAAGAAAGCCTTTAATTTTGGTAGAATTGCTAGATGTCAACATAGGTTGGTAGGCTAGTGATGGTTTGTTCTTATGGCAGTTTGAGTTTGATATCCCAATTTAACTGAGTACTCCCCTAACTTGGCCCCACACCATATTATTTCATCATTCTCATTTGTTTGCATTACGTTTCTATTCTCTAATTCTTTCTTTAATCTTTTTTTTACTTCTGCTAATACTAGGAATCTTTCTACGTCAATCCATTCATGTTTCTTTCCATATTGTGGTCCAAGATTTTGGCACCTAACTTCTTTCTTGCACTTCTATGGTTTTTCACCTAAAAGGAGAGAGAAATGAGCTAAAATGGGCAATTGTATACACTCAAAATTAATGTAAATGAGATGTATTACATCTAATTAAAAATTTCTAATGCTCTGATCTGAAAATGAAATGATCTAATGATGCAAAACCTACGAAATGCAACTTGTCTGAAAACACAATGTGATATGCAAAAATGGCTAAAAATGCAAGTAAATGATGAAATAACATAACAAAATCAAAGAGGTGCACTTGGAATCTAAAAATTGATGTTGGGATATTCTGGAATCTTGAAAATTTGATTGAAAATATTGACTAGGACACTTATGCCAAGCTGGGTGACTTAATCCCAATTTCGGGAAACTTTGCTAGAACAAGAATCTACCAAATGGGTGTCAAAAAATGTAAAAATCACTCTTTAGGCCTGAAATTGGGAATAATATGCCAATAGTGGTGACTTGATCCTCCTACAAATATCAAGAATTTTGGCATAGAATCTTGTAGCCTCAAGTCTACACTTTGTTTCTTGACAGGTGTTTGCACTTGATTCTACAAAAAACAGGGTAGAAAGTGTCTCCAAGCTTGAATTAGGGTTGTGATGACTTGATTGAATTTGAAGACTTCTTGACCACTTTTCAACACCTATTTGCTTGACATAGCTGTATACAAAGTTTGAAAACATACATGCAAAAGGGGAAAAATGGTTAAGGGTTAGAGTATAGGGTTTTTCCTTGGTCAGAACCCACTTTGGTAATCAAACCTTATGAAATGAAATGAAATGAAAAGAGAATGATAAATAAACAACATGCAATGTCATAAAATTACAAAAGCCTTGATGTGTAAATATGAAGATATGCAATGAAATGCTCCAATGGATGGTTTGATAATGCTTGATTGCTTGATTGCTTGAAAATTATTAAGTTAATTGCAAGTATGTGAATGCTAGAATGAATGAGGGTTAAAATGGGAGGAATAAAAACCCTTATTTATACATGATTTTACTTAAATTTCTCAAAATTAACACATCATAGGCCGACCTCAAGGGTTAGAGGACAAAATCCTGTTGGAAATTTGAAATTATTTTGAGTTTTGTGCCAAAAAGGACTAAGTCGCCCCTACTGGCGAGTTAGTCCAACTTAAGAAAATTAAGTGGGTGTCGGGAGTTATAGGGCATTAAATGTTGTCCAATGGGAGTATCCTAAAAACCACACTTAAAAACTGTCAAAAAGTGTATTAAAGTGTAATTCATACATGAGAAAGGGTTGAATTAGTGAATACAAGTCTAGAAAAGCATGAAAGTGGGTTACAACAATTTACAACACTTTGAAATAAGACTTGCTAAGTAAGAAAAAGGAGTTATTTGAGTGAATTATGATGAAAGGGTCCTAGAAAAGTGTGAAAGTGGGTTACAACGCTTCACAACACCTTTACAAGACATCCTGGAAGTCTTAATGATTCAAAAGGGTCCAAGACCTAATGTGAATGTGTTGATCACATTACAAAATTAGACCTAGGAAAAATCAAGCCAAAGTCCGAAAAAGAGACTCAAGTGAGCATAAAAATTTCAACTTTACATTTTTTGGTGACACATTAAGCGCCCACTTTAGTGAGAGGACAAACTTTATTCAAACTCTTGCTAAAGTAGCTCAACATGCACATCAAGAGGGATCCAAATGCACACATGGAGAGATGAAACATCAATTCTAGAGGGATGATCATGTCCCCAGGATGAAGAACTCATGACAAAAAAAACATAAGTTCAAAGGAACACACATGAAGGTGATAAAAAAAGAGTGACAACTTCGATCTTATTTCCAGCTCATGGTGGATTAGATCTAGGCTATTTGTTTTGAAAAAGAAAATGTGTACTTGCTTTGAGGTGAAGATACTTATGATTGTTTTCCATTTGAGAAATTCCAAGTATACTCACTTTGGGGCCACAAATCTTTTGGTTGTCCATGGGGTGAGAAGGCCGAAGATGTGAGAAAAATACACTAGGTTGGTATGCACTCACACAAGTAGGTGGCTATGGGGAAAATTCATGGTAGTGGATGGGCTTTCCTGATCAACCATATTAAAGTTATACCTCCTAATAACTTCAATAAGGCACCACAAAGACAATGCCAGTTTTTGCTTCATGAGACAAGCAAAGCTTTGTATTCTTAGAACTCATGAACAAATGTAAAGGTACCATAGGCATGCAAGTTGTGATATGCAAGGTGGCCATGTAAATACAAAATGTAAAAATGTAAAATGCAAAAGAAAGTTCAAATGAGTCTTGTTATGATCATGCAATGTCTATCACTTAGGGAACATTGTGTCTAATGTCTCTAAGAGAGGACCAATCAAAGAATAGAATATTCACAACTTAGGGTAAGAAGTGCATTGCATTAGGCCAATAAGAGGAATGTAATATGCTAAGACAGATCACACTTATGAATGACATCATGCCCAATGTCATACACAAAGTGAAAAACACATCATATGGAGTAACAAGGATACACTAAGAACTAAGAAAAAGAAAAAAAGAAAAATGAATAATGCCAATGTATGCCCCTGCTTTAAAGGAATTACTACACATTGTTCTATAAGCAATTACTTTAAAGTTGGAAATGAAAAATGCAAAAAAAAAACAAGACATGAGAGCCCACTTAGAAAGCCTCTATGCCAGGTCATATGTTTCCAAGTAAGGCTATGTCAAGTGAAGGAAAAGGAACAAAAGAAAGAGGTATTTCCCCTAAAAAGTAACACACCAAACACATAAGGGATCTATGGATTTGGGGTTAGTATGTTCGTTTTTGTAATAGTTTGATTAAAGAGCTTAGAACTATCATCATTACCCAAAACACATAGAACTGGAAGAATGACACAAAGAGAGTGAAAACAAAAGAAAAAGAAAATTCATTTTGGGTCAACACAGAAGAGACATTGTGGTCTTGACACTTTACATCATCCCCAAAATGAAAACACAAGTGAAAAGAAAAGGGAAAGGAAAAGCTTTTGGGTCAACATGAAGGAGACATTGTAGTTTCAATGCCTTATGTCATCCCCAAAAGGAAAAACACAAGCAAAAGAGAAAAAGAAATAGGACATTTTGGGTCAACATGGAAGAGACATAGGGTGTCTCAATGCTTTGCATCATTCCCAAAAGGAAAAACGCAAGAAAACTTGAAAAAAAAAATGACCTTTTGGTTCAACATGGAAGAGACATAGCGTGTCTCAACACTTTGCATCATCTCTTAAAGGAAAAACACAAAACAAAAGAAAAAAAGAAAAAGGACCTTTTGGATCAACATGAAAGAGACATAGGGTGTCTCAATGCTTTGTGTCATCCCCAAAAGGAAAAACACAAGCAAAAGTGAAAAAGAAAAACAACCTTTTAGGTCAACATGGAAGAGACATACAATGTCTTAACACTTTGTGTCGTTCCCAAAAGGAAAAACACAAAATAAAAGTGAAAAAGGAAATGTATGACATATAGAAGAAGAGAGGTACAAATAGAGGAAATGCATAAAGAGAGAGAACATCAAATTCACGTTACAGGGGAACACAATACACATAGAAACACCAAGGAAAAATAAAAAAGAAAATGCAAAGGGATAGCAAGGCAAATGCAAGTCAACCATCTAACAAATTATATGCCTCCCAATCATGTTTAGTGTATTACAAGGGTGGTTGACTATCTAATGGAGGAATTGCAAGTGTCGAACTAGGAGTACTACCAGGTTCTTCACTTGGTGTGAGAGATTTATCATTTAGGCTCATGTAAGATGAAAATAAAGAATTTAAATCATTATGCACCTCTTCATCTCTTTTAGAGATCTCCTCCTCCTCCTCGTCATTAAGGTTAATCACAATGGGAGGACGAAGGTAATTTCCAATGAAGTATGTGTTAGGAATTGTGTTTGTGCTATTTGATCATTTTGTTGTGATGGTTGTAATGTACTATCTTGTGACAGGTCAACAGGAGGAGGGTGGTCAGATATTGCTTTTGTCAAAGGCAGAGGTTGATTTTCTTTGTTTTCTTTTGTTTGCAATTGATGAGAAAGTAGACAACAACGTCTATGCTCCCTAGCATCGTGGTTTAACTTGATTCTATTGTGGAGTTGTTGAGGTGTAAGAGTGAGTTGAACCACCATAGGATCCTTTTCTTCTAAAGGAGGAATAGAAGGAACTGAAGAAGATGGGTCAATCACTTTCTTTTTTGCTTTATATACTTGTTTTACGCGAGGTAGAATGACGAGGTTGGTGTCATTATCTCATGGACATTTAGAGGAACAAGGAGAATTTTTTAGTGTTAGTTGCTCATGAGGTTGCATTGTTTGTTCAGGTTTGGATTTAAGTTGAAGCATTGTCTCATCAAGGATTGGGAGAATGGAAGGGGATGGGGATTGGTTACAAAGGGACAATTCAGAAATTTTATTTTCTTTATACTTTTGATAGGTAATGAAAAAGAAGTATTTGCAAGGGGTAATGGGCTCCATGGGTTATGGCCAAAAGGCTTATAAGGAGAAATTTCCTTTACAAGACAAAGGGTGAAATCCACTATGGTAGATGGTAAATATGTCATTGTCATGTAGAAACTTTAAACATTTGTGTATGACTAAAGGAACAACTTTCATTGAGTGAAGCCATGGGTAGCCTAGCCACAAACAAAACTGATCCAATTGTGGAATGATAGAGAATGCAACATCCACTGTCTTAGGTCCTATTTGTAGCAACAAAACAATTGATCCAATCGTAGGGCATGCAAAACCATTATGTGTTTTTATACATTCACTTGGTTGATCATAGTTATCTTGATAAAGTTCATGTAAAACCAAAAATTCCTCCATGACCACATTCTTGGGACATGTAGGATCTATGAGTATCCCATTAGTGGTCTTATCATAAATATGTCTAGCTATGTAGAGAGGACCATTGGGAAGATTTAGAAGAACATCTTTAGAAGTGAAAGTAATACTGAGATTTTTCTTAGGTTGGCCCTTACAAGGGATAATGTCTATCACTCCTACCATTTCATCCATAGGATTAATAGAGGGTGTATCAAGATGTTTAGACTCTATTAACAATCATCACATCATTATTTTGAGTTTTACTAGCTTTGACGAATGACACATAATGTTTAGGCCTAGGATTGGTAAAAATTTGTAGATTTTGATTAGGTGGGGCAATAGACGTATTGCCTTTTGTAGCAACATTGGAAATAGATAAATGGTCATAGTCAATGAGGTCTTGCACTATGTGTTTAAGACACTTACATTGTTTTATTTCATGTCCATTTTATCTATGATAATGGCAATAGGTGTTATGTTAAAAGGTTGGAGGAAAATATTTGGTTGTATCTAATGGTTTAATAGGAGGCAAATAAATCATTTGATGCTATATAAGTTGGTTCATGGTGTTATGAAGGGTGTGTGGTAATGGTGTGAACTATCATTTTGGATCTCCAGAACTATAAGGTATCATAGCTTTAATAGTTTCTACTTGATTGTTGATAGGTTGAGGTGGTTTTTGAGGAGGAGGATTGAATTGTAAAAACCCTTTGTTTGGTTTTCAAAATGGTCATGAGTTTTTTGAAGTGCTATATTCATATTTCTCAGCCTAGTTAGAAGTGGATTTTGCATCACGACTAGTAACCAAGTTGTGATAGTCACAAAGGGTTATGCATAAATGCATAAAAAGA
This sequence comes from Sequoia sempervirens, assembly GCA_007258455.2. Classification (NCBI taxonomy): domain Eukaryota; kingdom Viridiplantae; phylum Streptophyta; class Pinopsida; order Cupressales; family Cupressaceae; genus Sequoia; species Sequoia sempervirens. The sequence goes on along the minus strand of VDFB02101498.1, from coordinate 71,670 downwards.
AGGGAATTTCATCATGGTCAACTTATCCTGGATGTAAGTCTACAATTTTTTGATAATTTTTTTTTGGAGATGTGAATAAGGAATCTTGACAGAGCATACAATGACTGATAGTGTGAAATGAAATCAATGACTTTTTCATCTGCATTTTTTTTACAACACATTAAATCAGCCATTGTCTTTTTAAGAGTCATATGGACTTGGAAATGACTTATAAATGAATAAAAAAATTCATTAAATGACTGAATTGAATGATTAGGTAAGTTTGGAAACTACTCCAAGGTAGTGTCTTTAAAGGTCCTAGGAAATAGTTTAGCTAACAGTTTATCATCAAGGACAAAATCATTGCATAAGGTTGTATAGGAATTGACATGATTAGTAGGATCTCCTTTACCTTCATACTTCTCAAACTTAGGAATATAAATTCCTTCTAACATTAGTGTTGTTAAAATTTCCAAGGATAATGGGATACTACATACATAGTAGGTGGGTGATGTGGCTTGGTTTTGGTTTATTGTAGATATTTGTTGTTGCATGGAAGAAATAGTGTGAAAGAGTTGTGTAATAAGAGGGTCAGTGTAAGTGGGATGAGGTGGAAGATAATGGTGATGGAGTGTATGCAGTGTTGGGATAAGTGAACACTAGTAGGCATGAAGGTGGTGGAGGATGGAACATTCAATGCCACAAAAGAACTAGGGATTCTAGTTGGAATAGTGAAAGAAGGAGTCACATGACTAAATTTTTGCATGGTTGTTGTCACTTGAGGAGTGGTATAGGTGGGTATTGATGATATGGTTGAAGGAGGGGCAATGTGAGGTCCTCCTTGGCTAACCATAGTGTTTTTTAGTTGAGATGTGTTAGAAGCATGCTTTTGGTATATCTCAACAATTTGTTTCATGACATCTAAATCCTAATCACTTTCAAGCATTCAATGAATGTTATCTATAGCAAGAATGGAAGTGGTGGAAAATTTTTCAAGACATAAGTTTTGTTGCAAATGTGCTAGATCCTCATGAATGTTAATGACTGTATCTTACATAATGGAACTAGTTTGTGTGTCAACATGCATTGAATGTGAAGGTAAAGGTGTACTAGTGGTAGTATCCATGCCTAATGCACCATTTTCCATACCAGGAGTAGGAGCACGAGACAATCCAAGGTCCACAACGAGTGTGTTATCATGGGATGCCATGAGTCTATAACTTATTCTCACTAAAGTATTATCAATAGGGCACCAAACACTCATAGAAATACCACAAGAGATAGGATGGATGAAAATGCAATGCAATCTAGGTCTAAGAAAATACAAATAACATAAATTCTATAAACTGAACCTAAAATGTAGTACTAGAAAACACAAGAGTAGAAAATAGCTAGAAATTACTAGAAAATTAAATGCAAAATATGCAAGATGACTAAGTCATCCAATGTGGTGATTTAGTCCCTCTGATGATTTTTTTTGAGATTTTTCAAAATTTAGGAATGAAATTTTATGGTTTTCAGAAGCACAAATGTAGGGACAGTATGAAATGCAGATTTTTTATTGTTTTGCAATGCAAAAATAATGCAAAAATGCAAACTATTGAAGCTTTTAAATAGTCCAATTTTGAAAACCCCAATATACAATTGAAGCAATACAATGTATGATGCAATACAATTGAAACTTAGTATCCACTTAAAATCAGATGTAAAGATGTTCAAAAGTGAGGTTCACCAAAATGTGGACAAAGATTTTGGCAACTAACTTCTTGCACTTCTAGGATTTTTCACGTAAAAGGAGAGAGAAATGGGCCAAAATGTGCAATTTTCTACACTCAAAATAAATGTAAATGAGATGTATTTTGTCTAATTAATATGTTCTAACGATCTGATCTAATGATGCAAAACCTAAGAAATGCAACTTGTTTGAAAACACAATGTGATATGCAAAAATGCCTAAAAATGCAAGTAAATGATGAAATAATAAATTAGAATCAAAGAGGTGCACCTAGAATCTGAAAATTGATGCTAGGAGATTCTGGAATCCTAAAAATTTGACTGAAAATGTTGACTGGAACACTTATGCTAGGTTGGGTGACTTAGTCCTAGTTTTGGGAAACTTCACTGGAACATGAATATGCAAAATGGGTGTCCAAAAATGTAAAAATTACTTTTCAGGCCTAGAAGTGAGACTAATCCACTAGTATTGGTGACTTCATCCTCCTACAAATATTAGGAATTTTGGACAAAATCTTGTAGCCTCAGGTCTACACTTGCTTTCTTGATAGGTGTTTGCACTTGATTATGCAGAAAATGGGGTAGAAAGTCTCCCCAAGCTTGAATTATGGTTGTGATGACTTGATTGAATTTGAAGACTTCTTGACCACTTTTCAACACCTATTTGTTTGACATACCTACATACAAAGTTTGACAACACACATGCAAAAGGGGGAAAATGGTTAAGTGTTAGAGTATAGGGGGTTTCCTTGGTCAAACCCCACTTTGGTAATAAAACCTTATGAAATGAAAAAAGAATGATAAATAAACAACATGCAATTTCATAAACTTATGAAAGCCTTGATGTGTAAATCTCAAGATATGCAATGAAATGCTCCAACGAATGGCTTGATAATGCTTGATTGCTTCATTGCTTGAGAATGATTAAGTTAATTGCTTAAGTGAATGCTAGAATGAATGGGGGTTAAAATGAGAGGAAAAACCATTATTTATACATGATTTTACCAAAATTTCCTAAAAATAACACATCACATGCTGACATGAATGGTTAGAGGACAAAATCCTTCCAAAAAATTTGAAATTATTTTGAGTTTTGTGCCAAAAGGACTAAGTCACCCCTACTGGTGACTTAGTCCCACTTAAGCTTGAATTAAGTGGGTGTCAAAAGTTATAGGGCATTAAATGTTTTCCAGTAGGAGTATCCTAAAAAACACACTTAAAAACAGCCGAAAAGTGTATTAAAGGGTCATTCATACATGAGAAGGGTTGAATTAGTGAATAAAAGTCTAGAAAAGCATGAAAGTGGGTTACAACACTTTGAAATAAGACTTGGTAAGTAAAATAAAAGAGTTATTTGAGTGAATTATGATGAAAGGGTCCTAGAAAAGTGTGAAAGTGGGTTACAACACTTCACAACACCTTTACAAGACATCTTATAATTCTTAATGATTCACAAGTTCCCAAGACCTAATGTGAACGTGTTGATCACATTACAACATTAGACCTAGGAAAAATCAAGCCAAAGTCCAAAAGAGAGACTTAAGTGAGCATAAAAATGTCAACTATGCTTTTTTTGGTGACACACATAATTGTTTTTTTCTACACAAATATAATATCTAACTTATTGACTCATCAAGGCTTTAATTATATCAATATGTTCTTTTATTCCCTCTATTTATTTTAGTGGTTTCTAGCCATTCTAGGAGTCTGACCAAAAATCAGCTTGTTGTCCATTACTCACCTTCCATGTTAAATGATGAGGGCTACACCATAAGAAACCCACATAAAACACAATAATAGTTACAAACATAGAAGATGGAAAACAAAAAATAACCCATTTTCAATTATTTTTAGAAATTGAAATTGTAGATTCAAAAATTACAATGTTATGGCCTCATACACTTGATTCATTACATCCAAAACAACTCTGAAAATAAAACCTATTACTCAAAACCATAATTTGTACTAATGGAACCACCTTCTACAACCTCCACTTAACCCTTTTATTTGATCTTGAGCTGTAGGGAAAGATATTTTCCTATTGATTTTAGCATAGTGCCAATTGGAGGATAACCTAAGCAGTTTTAGGTATCACCTCTTGTGTTAGGAATTTGAGAGAGTTGAGCAAGTTGAGTTGAGAACCTATGATATCCTGGCTAAGGGATGAATTATTAGTCAAGTAGGAAATTTCATGTGAATGCTACCTACAATTTGAAATGGATAATAAGAATAAGATGATAAGGTGATTAAAGCCAGGCTATGTAAGAATCATGGAATGAGGGCTACAAATGAGCCTTCCCTTAAAGGCTACTGCTTGCAACAAGTGGATTTTCCAAAAAAAATCATAGTGGTATGGGCTTCCTAAAGCAATCTATAGACCAACCAATGTTGGATATTGCTGATATTTGGTTGTCATTGATGCCAAAATTATTTCCACTGATGGCAAGACCATTTCCATTAATGTCTTTAAGGTCGTATATGTCGAGGATATTGAGAAAATTGTAATAAAATAAGTTGCAAGTTGTCAGTGATGCAATGAAGTTCAGTATGGTGGCTAGCTTAGTATATTTATGATAAGAGCTTGCAGACTAAAGGGTTTTTTCATAGGTATATCTAGTTTATCCACATGAATTTTTAGAGGTTTGCATTAAGATTTGATTGAGTTATGAGTATTTGTGTTCTGATAGTTGTTTTCTTTCTTTAGCTTGTGTTCCTGAAAGAAGATGATGTGATTCTACTAATTTGAGTTGTTACAAATGCTTATGTAGTGATTCATGATGCTTTTAGATGTTTCTAAATCATGCTTTATCTATATTGTTGGTTTCAATTGATCGTTGTGCTCACGATTGGTGATTTTCTTCTGTGAGTTCATGTTTTACATGATCATGGCTAACAAGGTGATTGTAGCATGTTGCAAATCTTTGAAGAATAATTTTTGAAGGTGTTCCATATTTGAGGATGTTGTTTTGGGTCCTTACTATGTTTTGGCTGAAATTTTCTTGTCTATATTGATAAATTATTGTTTATTGATTTGGGTTGACAGTTTGTACACATTTCATAATTTTTTGGGCCGATAGGTAGTTGATGTTATCCTTAGTTGCAGATATATATGATAGATTGTTTATACCATTTGAGGGCATGGCGTGCGATGTATGCTTTGTGATAAGTTTGAATAATGTTCTAATCTTTCAAAGGCAGAAGTAAAGTGTGAAGAAGAGTGAGTAGATGAAAGCATTTATGTGCTTAACCAGAACTGTAATCAAGCATTAGAAGATGCTATTTTTTTAGTTCAAAATCTTTTGGATGTAATCTGAATGTGACTGTATGAAAGTGAGTCTTCTTTTGGGAAGTAAGCCTTTTGTATTTGAGTAGTGAGCTCTAGGCAGTGTGCTTGAATGCATGTGCATTCCCCATTTATAATACTTTTAACAGAGTCTAATCTTGTGGACTAACCTCCATCATGTTTTTTCCCCTAACAAGGTTTCCATGTAAAAATATTGGTGTTATGTGTGTTTTTGATGTGGTGATGGTTTATGCTTTCATGTTTATTTATCAGATCTAAGAATATGTTTAATATGTATAATTTATGTGACAATTGATTAACTTCCCTCTCAGTTGTCTTCCCTCTTGTTGCCAACAATTGGTATCAGAGTAGGTTCCTCCAGAGAAGCTTGAATACTTGAGATGATCTAGGATGGTGACATATAAGAAGGATAGTCTGAGATTTTATGGAACAAATTATTCTTTGTGGAAGACTTGAATGGAGTGTTATCTGAGATGCATTGGTGGACCTTACTGGATAATTACTGAGTGTAATATAAAGGCTAAGGAAGCATTGTTGAGTTCTCTAATTGATTTGAGATGAAAAATGTAATGGAGCTAAAGACTGCATATGAGATCTAGAAAAAGTTGGAAACTTTGTATGAAGGTGATACCCATGTGAAGATTGCTAAGTTGCAAAGCCTAAAAGGGAAATATGAAATGTTGAGAATGGGTGAAGATGAGAACATCAATTCTTTTATGTAGAAAGTGAATGAATTTGTGTGTAGTATTAGATGTACTGGTGGAACATTGAAAGAATCATAAATTGTTGCTATAGTGCTCAGATCCTTGCTTGTTGCATACAAACACAAATTTCTTGCTATTGAGGGGATCCAGACTGTGACAAATGTAACCAGAGACATGTTTATTGGTAAGCTTTCTACTTTTGAGTTAAGTGAGTTTGGTGAATCTCTTCCTAAGATAGAACTTGCATTCAAAGTGATTATCTCTTAAAAAGATAAGCAAAGATATGATTCAGGAGAAAGTTCTTCGAGAAAAGTCTCCAAGTATGAGCAAGAAATGAGAGAGATTGAAAAAGAAGAGAGAAAACTAGATGAGCTTGAAGCACTTAATGTCAAGAGGGTTTTGAGAGGAGAAGGTAAATATAAAGTGAAATTTCCTCTTAAATGTTTTTCTTGTAATAAGATAGGTCATTTTTCCTTAAGGTGTCTAAAAAGAGTTTTTAAGCCAAGACCTAACAAACCTAGATTCCAAATAAAGTGTTATTATTCTTCTAATGATGGTGTGATAGATGATGAATCTAATAAAGGGAATTTAAGTGAGGATGAATGGGTATTTATGGCTATCAAGGAAAATGATCCCATACCTACTGAATCTTCTAGTTGCATAAATGTGGAGAAAGATCTAGCTACTAGAGTTGAAGAAAAATATGAATAGGTGATTAACAGTGGCTCTCATCACATGATAGGTGATAAAAGAAAATTTGCGAGCTTGGAAAGTATGATGGTGGTGTTGTAAGATTTGGTGATGAAAAGTTGGTGTAATCCATGGGAGAGAATCCATTTCTCTTGATGGTAAGCATAATACTGATGTTGTTCTATATGTGGAAGGTTTGAAGCATAATCTCTTAAGTGTTGGATAGATGGTTGACAAGGGTTACAATCTTCAATTCAAGGATGGAAAGTGTAGAATAATGGGGAGTTTCAAAAATGTGATTGCATCTAGTACAAAAAAAAGGGTAATATGTTTCACCTAAGTGATACTAGTAAATTTTTATTGATTGCTCAAGTTGATGAAAGTTGGTTGTGGCATAGGAGATTGTGTCATGTAAGCTTTGACAATATTATCAAGATAAGTTCTACTTAGGCACTGAGAGATCTTCCTCAGTTAATAAAACCTACTAATGATGTATGCAAGGAATGTGAATTAGGGAAGAAAAATAGAGTTTCATTCCAGAGCAAACAACATTGTTCAAATGGATTCTTGGAGCTTGTGCATACTAACTTGTGTGGTCCTTCTAGAGTCAGAAGTTTACAAGGAGATAGGTATTGCATATTACTTATTGATGATTATTCTAGATTGATGTGCGCTACTTTCTTAAGGGAAAAATATGAAGCTCTAGAGAAATTCAAGATCTTTAAGGCTATGGTTGAGATAGAGACAGGTCTGGAGATTAAATGTCTCATATTAGATAGAGGTGATGAATTCACTTCTAGTGATTTTAATTATTTTTGTGAAGAGCATGGGACAAAGAGACAATTATCTTCCCTATGAACCCCTCAGAAAAATGAAGTTGTGGAAAGGAACAACATGATAGTTCAAGATGTTGCTAGAACCATGATGCTGGATGGAAATGTTCCACATTCTACTAGAAAGAAGTTGTGACTACTGTCGTTTACACTCTCAACTAGGTACATGTCAAAGGTGATATCGGTAAGACTCCTTATGAGCTATTATTTGGTCATAAGCCTACTATTAGATACTTCAAAATATTTGGGAGTAAATTCTACATCAAAAGAGATGAAGATATAGGAAAGTTTGATACTAGAAGTAATGAAGGAATCTTTCTTGGTTACTCTACTAAAAGTAAAGCCTACCAGTGCTACAATAAGAGATTGAGGAAATTAATTGAAAGTGATAATGTCAAGTTTGATGAAGACACAATTAGACCATCCAAAACCTATGGATGTGATTCAGATGACCAGAATTACAGTTTAGATAAAGGAAAGAAAGTTCAGACTCTAAATCAAGTTTAGATCATTCTGGTGAATTTGGAAAATCAAGAGGAAGAAAATAGTGGAAGTGCAAAAGTGAGATCACAAGAGCCTAAAGTTCAAGAATACCCTAAGACTCCAAGGTAAGTAAAACTAAATCATTTAAAAGATTAGATTATAGGTGATAAGAACAAAGGTGTTCAAACCAAGACAAGAATTGCAAAAGAATATTGTTTGATCTCAAAGACTGAGCCTAATAGTGTCAATGAATCTTGCAAAGATAAAAATTGGGTGGAAGCAATGAAAGAACTACTCCAAATTGAGAAGAATGATACATGGATTCTTGTTACTATACCTAAGGACAAAAATGTAATTTGAACTAAAGGGGTGTTTCAGAACAAACTGAATGAGCAAGGTGAAGTTGTTAGAAACAAAGAAAGACTTGAGTGCAAAGGATATTCTCAGATGGAAGGAATTGACTTTGACAAAAAACATTTCTCTTATTGCTAGGATTGAAGCTGTGAGACTATTTCTTGTTTATGCTTCTTACAAAAACTTTAAGGTTTATCAGATGGATGTCAAGTCAAAATTTCTAAATGGTGGATTGGAAGAAGAAGTGTATATTGAGCAACCTAATGGATTTCAATTGACTGATCAAGGAGATATGGTTTTCCAATTGAAGAAAGAATTATATTGACTTAAGCAATCCCCAAGAACATGGTATGCTATATTGGAAAAGTACTTGTTGAAGCTTGGATTTAAGGATACTTCTAAGTATCTCAGAGGGAAGCTAGGGGTGATTACCCCTCCTAATTAGAATTAAGATGTACTGAATTTCATTAGTCTGTGCATTTCATAGTCATATCTTGTGATCTGGATTGATGTTATTGTGGCTGCTACTCAGGGGGAGTAGTCAAATGTTCATAAATGTGGTTTAGAGATTTTTTGGAGAAAGATAACATCTATCTTTGTCATTTATTTCAAAGGGGGAGAAGAGTCATGTGAAAAACTATGAAAGAGTTAAGGAGAAAAGAGTCAAAATCTAAGGGGGAGAAAGTGCTAAGAGAAAGTATCGTTGATGGTGTTTTTCACATCAAGTGTTTCCATCAATACCAAAGGGGGAGATTATTGGATATTACTGATATGTGGTTGTCATTAATTCCAACACTATTTCCATTGATATCAAAACTATTTCCATTAATTTCTTTAAGGTTGTATATGTGAAGGGTATTGAGAAAATTGTAATAAAATAAGTTGCAGGTTGTCGGTGATGCAGTGAAGTTCAGTATGGTGGCTAGCTCAGTATATTGATGATAAGAGGTTGTGGATTAAAGGGTTTGTTGACAAGTATACCTATTTTATCCACATGAAGTTTTAGAGGTTCACAAGAAGATTTGATTGAGTTATGAGTATTTATGTTCTGACAATTATTATGTTGCTTTAGTTGGTGTTCCTAAAAGAAGATGATGTGTTTCTAGTAATTTGAGTTTTTGTGGATGCTTCTATAGTGATTAATGATGCTTGCAGATGTTTCTAGATCATGCTTTATCTGTTGTTCTACTCAGTGTTGGGTCTAGTTAGATGCACATCATGTTATGTCTATAGGAAGGGGTGCATGAATGCCCTGGTTGAGTGGTTGGTAAACAGTCGATAGTCGATAGTGGACCCAATGACTGATGTCAGGGCTGCTTTCCCTCTGCCGGCAACCAAGTATACATACCACTCTATCGTATATGGTATGGTTGGACTGTAGCATGAATGGAGTGCTGGGTGGGGGGGAATTATAGAGCCTCCAACACTAGACGATAAGCGGATAAGACAGACCACTGGTGGTATGGTTTGAGAAGACTAGTTTCGGGTTGTTAGGAAAGATAAGAAAGAGTGTCGACCTGCCCTTCAGGCACTGACTTGAGGAGAGCATGGGTGGTGGGGTTGGGACGTCAGGGCAGACCTTTAGCATTATATGCTCGGTAGTATGATGGATGTTACCATCATGTTACGTATCTAGTAGTAGCACCGATCAGCCTTTTATGACCACTATCGGGATAGTGTCGAGTGTAGCGGCCAGTATCCGCCCTATGTATGCGTGGTTGAGTGGGTGTTAACTTCGCTTTAGGCATGTGTTAGTTGATGGGTTCGTGCTTTCACCCGCTTTATTCCGTGTTGAGTCAGGATTCAAAAGCAAGTGCTCATTTAGGAGAGGGGGGGCCCTACCGAGATACTATAAGCTATAACTTTTCCCACCCTGCTGGGAAGCATGGGCCGCCTTTCTTTATTAAGTCTGGAAGGGATGGGGGATTTTCTTCTATGAGTTCATGTTTTTCATAATCATGGCTAACAAGGTGATTGTAGCATGTTGTGAATCTTTGAGGTTTAATTTTTGAAGGTGTTATGTATTTGAGGATGTTGTTTTGGGTCCTTATTATGTTTTAGCCAACATTGTTTTGTCGGCATTGATAAATTGTTTATTGATTTGGGTTGATAGTTTGTACACATTTCATATTTTGTTGGGCCAACATGTAGTTGATGTTATCCTTAGTTGTGCATATATATTATTGATTTTTTATACCATATAAGGGCATGGTGTGTGATGTATTCTCTATGCTAAGTGTGAATAATGTTCTTATCTTTCGAAGGTAGAAGAAAAGTGTGAAGAGTGAGTAGATGAAAGTGTTTATGTGCTTAACCAGAACTGTAATCAGATATTGGAAGATGCTATTTTCTCAGCTCAAAATCTTTTGAATGTAATCTGAATGTGACTGTAAGACAGTGAGTCTTCTTTTGGGTAGTAAGCCTTTTGTATTTGAGCAGTGAGCTCTAGGCAATGTGCCTAAATGCATGTGCATTCCCCATTTATAATACTTTTAATAGAGTATAATCTTGTGGACTAACCTCCACCATGGTTTTTCCCCTAACAAGGTTTCCATGTAAAAATCTTGGTGTTATGTGTGTTTTCGATGTGGTGATGGTTTATGCTTTCATGTTTATTTATCAAATCTAAGAATAAGTTTAATATGTATAATTTATGTGACAATTGATTCACCCCCCCTCTTAGTTGTCTGCCCTTGTGTTGCCAACAATCGAGGATTAGGGATTATATTAGATAGAGAGGATCAATAAAATATGATCACTAAGAGCTACAAGAATGGAGTGAAGGCACATATGTGACTTCCTTCAGGTAGCTTTCGATTTATTTTGAGTTGTAGGTTGGGGTGGCTAGGCTTATCCTTTCAATTGTTTGATCTTTGGTACTTCTTATTTCAAACTTTTTTTCTTTCTATTGTTTTATTCTTGATGGATTAGATCCGTATGATCTTGATGAGGTGGAAGAAAACTTTGTGAGGAGATTGAAAAGGGTACTAGAAAATATAGAGGTTAGCTACCTTTCAAATGTTTTAATTGTGGAAAGATAAGTAATTATGCAACTAAATGTCCAATCAAGCTTACTAATGACTAAAAGCGGATCATAAAGGTAAATTTTTCAAGAAGAGAACTATTATGTTGAAAAGGACATTGGTGTATCTGATGATGAAGAATCATATTATCTAGATAAAGGAAGTGATGAATTATTTTTCATGGATTTAAATGTTTGAACTAGTTCTACTAATCTTGAAAGATGTGTGAAGGAAAGTGCTCCAAAAATTGAAGGAACCATGTTGACTAGTTTTCATGCTAAAGAGGAGAAGAATTACTATATGATTGACAATGGATGCTCAAATCATATGATAGGTGATAAGAGTAAAATTTTTAAGTTTGAAAAGTATGATGGTGGTCTTGTTAAGTTTGGTGATGATACATCTACTAAGATATGTGGAAAAGGTTGAATTAGTTTTGATGGAAAGTATAACAAAATAATGTTCTTTTTGTCAAGGGTCTTTAACATAATCCTCTAAGTGTAGGAAAAATGTGTAGTGTTGACCATCAAATCTTGCACCTCTCCCACAGTCTTATGGGAAATTCAATGAGTGGGGTAAAAATTGTGTCTCACTGAATAGCTCTAAGAATTTTACGAAATTAGCTCTTCTTTGGGGTTTGGAGATAAAGGGAGAAGGAAATGTGAGCATAAAAAATACAAGGAAATGTTCCAAAGATTTTACAATATTTCAAACCAAAATCATTCCTGAGTGATAAAATTAGACACACAATGCCACAACCCTTCATTGTTGGAAAGAGAACAAACAACAAAGGCTAACTTTAAGCACAGTGCAAACTTTCAAATCTTTCTGCAGGAAGTGTTCATCAAGGTCTGATCAAACATAAATATTTCTTATGAGTAACAAAACAATATCTCATAAATCACATGAAATATTCCTCCTAACACAACATAGCACAACAAAAAAACAACTTTCAAAAAAACAAAGAAGTCCAATGACATAATCCAGTTTTCTTAAGCTACTACTCTATCGTACAAGCATACAACATGGAAATCAGCTACTTAAACTATCTAGATTTAGCTTGCAAGACACAATGCTTCATTCAAAACAATAATATAAAGAAAGAAAGCTTGAAAAAGGCCATTCATGAACAATCTCAACAATTTCTCAATAGTTTGTGTTTTTACATATAAAATGAACATTGAAACAGAGGTCAGATGCTAATCTGAAAATTGTTTAAACCTTAATAGATATAACATGCCAAAGAAAAGTAGTTCTATAACTTTCTTTTGAAAAATAACTCTAAAACCATAAGAAAGCTAAAGAAACTTTTCTTAACAAAGAAACTATAACTTGGAATCCAACCCCTCATTGTGTTATCGTCCTCCTTATACAGCTGCAAAGAAGGAAACACACCACATCAACATAAAAAATTGATATTGCCAAGTGTTTATAGTTAATTGCACATGATCCGATTGTAGATCTTTGGTTATATTGCAATGATCTTTTCTCATCAATTCTCAGTTGCTCTATTATTGACCGGGTGAAGCCATAATAGTGGTTTACAATTTGATGGAGGAAGGAAAATTGAGAAAAAATGAACCCATGGCAAAAAAATTGGTTTTAGGGGTTGGCATGAACCTACATGTTCGACCGAACCATAAAGGTTCGATGAACCAGGGTCTGAGCGAACCCATTAACTATTGGGCTGCATTTCCCAATTAAAAACAAAGGAAAATGCATATTGAAGGGTTCAAATGAACTGGTCTGGACCCCGGTTCGCTAGGAACCCTGGTTGCTAGAACCCCCTGGTTCTAGCGAACCCCGTTTTTCCCTAATTTTTAATTTGTTTCAAAAACTAAAATTTTATGCCAAGCTTCAGTTTGGGATGAAAATGAATATTTAGAAACCAAACTTGAATCAGTAGCCTTTAACGAGCAAGTAATTAATATAATTTTAGTATGTTTTGGTTTTATTATCTATCTATTTTTTAAGTTTTATTAAATATAGGTTTTCCATCGAAAATAAAAATCTCCTTCTGCACAAGTGGAAAAATAGTAGATTATAAAAAAAAAATTTAAAAAATATGGGAGCACCAGATATTGAAGTCCTTGATCCAACAAAAAAAAAGAGAATAATTTTGATACATACAGTAAAAGTTATGCGTTATATGGTCGCGCTATGTCTGAATTTTCATTTGATTGACTTAGAAACTTGATTAAAGAAAAATATTCAATAAAAAACTATCTAACCAAGTGGAAGCACTAGATATCAAAGTTAGAAATCTAAATTTGAAAGAATTGGAATTTTATCCTTCATGGAAAGAAGTTATGCATTATACGATTGTTTATCACTTTTAAAAATGCTATTTTGAAAAAAACCAATTTTTGTGGGAGATGGAAAAAGAAGTGCAATCTGATTCCAAAAAAATTGAAAAAAATATTTTTAGAATCTACAGACAAAATGTGACAAGACTCTAGTTTACATCATCTTCAAATTCCTTACGGTTTAATTGCTATAGGTGCCCGAATGTGGAGATTGTGTTAAAAAAAAATATCAGTGTCCAGTTAGGCCAAAAAGTGTAAACCACTATTGTGGGATCAACCAACCTTTAGATATTTATAAATGATATAGGAACGTAAATGATCAAATCCTAAAAACAACATCCTAGAAAAAGGTCCAGTTGAATGATCACATCACCTCGAGGCACAAACTCAAAACTTCCATCCCAGAAAACAAGAAAAGAAAAAGGTCAACCAGCTTTGACAAACTTGCCAAACATATCACTCCATAGGAGACACAATCTGCCTGTGGCAAAGCGGTGACCTGTCAATAAGGCAAAAAATTCTGAGCTCATGAATATAGCTTCTAAGAAAATGCCTGACAAGTCAACACATGTCCCAAACTCTCTCCTGAAAGGAAGACAAGAGATGAAAGGTTTGTGGCCACCACGTGGCACATTGCACATCTTAACAATAATTCAACTTGAGCATGGGTGCACCTAAAACTTAAAACATTTATGCAAGCCGAAATTGAAAATGACTAAGGAAAAAACACTTCACAGTTTTGGTGACTCGCAGGCGTCTTCGGTTTGTGGAGATACAAAATACGACCTTTGGTTGTTCTTGGAGTTTAATGAAAGCAACACACTGAGCCTCCCAATCTGTATCGTTGGTAGGAAAAGGGTCCAGATCTGCCTATATGCTTGCTCGAGATTGAAAATATCCTTAAAAGAGATGAACCTATATCTAGAAGAAACTATGCCTAGGTGATAATAGAGTCAAGAAAGAGGATAGATCTCATGCTCAACATCACCAACTGTGGGCATGGCACTTGAACTTGGAAGTTCTATTAAGGCCTGGATCTTGTATTAGATTGCATCATTGACCTACTCAATTGTCAACACATCTTCATGTGGTGAAAGAAGAGGAGGCAACTTGAAACTAACCAAGATGCCAAAGTTCTTGATCTTGATGACCGACTTATTCAACACTATCTGACAATATTTACATTTTTCCACAATCCTATAATAGTTGATAATCTTATTGGATTTGATGGAGGTGACTCATTGATTGAGAATCCCTACTCTTTCTAAGACCTGGTAAGTGGTGATGCACAATTTAGAGATGAAACTTTGGTAATCCACAACTCGAGATGAACATTTTTTCCTAAAGTGATTAGCCATCATACCAACCTTGGCATTCAGTTCCTAAACATCCCTTAGAAATATTAAGGCAGATCCCAAAACAACAGCAAAATTTTGGGATTATGCATCATTTAGCTCTCTTCTTAAATTTTCAATTTCAGCATGAAGTTGAACCCGTTCACTCCAAGCATCTACATTTAACCTAGATGCATCTCCTTACTAACCTTGAATTTTCCTTACATAGGTCACTTCAGCTTCTCTAGCTTAGATCTCATTTTATAGTTTGCTTACTATTTCTTTTACATTCACCAACTCCTTATCATGCTTCTTTAATTTCCTGTCCAACCTCTCATAGTCAACCAATACTACCTTCTATGTGGCTTTGGTGAGGACCAATTTATCATGTAGGCGAGTTTCATTCAAGTCTAGGGCCATAACATGAATGTCATAATCTTCCATCTAAATTTTCCCTTCAGGATTTGAAATGAGTGGCTTCATGGTGGCAATAGGAAAAGAGTTTCACTCTTCATTGAAAGAGGCTCAATCTTCTTTGTTGTAGGCTTCTTAGTATTTTTTGACAATATTTTCTACTTCCTAGCCCTTTGGGCCTATTTGGTAGCATCAAAATGTCCTTGAAGTGTTTGAGGGACATTGACACTTTGTGCTACAATTGAAGCATAGAGGGGTAGCTCAAAAAAAGTGATGATGGGGGAAACTTCAAATGTGTGAGGATGCGGCGAAGTGAAAGGTAGCGTGATCATGGAAAAGAGTGGAATGCCAAATTGAGCAAGGGAAAAACTAGCAGGGGTAAACAAAAAAAAAGGTTGATGGAGAGGTGTCATCCCAAAAGTAGATGGACCAAGAGTAATGAGAAAAGTGGTGGTTTTACACATTCCAATAGGGGCCTTTGACATAGCGATCAATGACATAACAGTGACCACGACAGATGACGCTCCTTTGGTGTGTGGGATGGTTTCAATGGATTCATTGAAAATGGAAGGGGGCACATTTAGAATTACTATTTTAGGGGCCGAGGATGGAGGATTCCTTTCAATGGGATGAGGCAAGGGATTGACCAAAGATGCAAAAATAGGAAAAAGAGGGGGAGTGAAACTTACCTGAAATATAGTGGATGAAACATTTTGTAGGAAAAACTCCACTTCTTCTTGTCAGACCAGTACATTAGTAGCACCCAACTCTTGGATCCTTCTTCATTTTGTATAACTAGAACTAGCACGTTTTGATCCTCATACTATAGAGTCCTCCAAAACTTGACCTTCAATGACTGCTAAGGATCCCCTTGGAGACCGTTGGGCCCTTTTTCCTTTACTTTGGGCATTGGAGGTAGACAGAGCTTGTGAACCCATCTACCTCGACTCTCTTCGATTGTCGGATTCCCAAGGTCTAGAAACCTAAGGTGGAACTCATTCTTTGTGGATTTCATGGCTTGTCTTGAGATTTTTATTGTCAAAATTAGCCTCCTCATCATATAAGTCTTCAAATTCATCATCCTAGAAAAGTTTTCTAAATGGGGTACCTGGACATCTCATCTCCTATTGGAATCTCTAGAAGATTAACTTCTTTCTTTTTGACCAGCCTCTTTTCTTCAACTGCATATTGAGAGACTTTCCCATTAGGAGATTCCTTTGATACTCTGCCTGCGGCTCAGAGAAACTTAACCATTTTGGCCTATCTTTTGGAATGCGAGCCATGTCAATGTATACTTTCGTACTTTCTCAGCCCGGGTTTCTTCTTCTCTAGAAATATTCCCTAACCTCATTTCTTAAACTAAAAAGCTCATTCAAGTTATAATTCCACTTGTCGTAAATGAGGACCAAACCCAAGGCCGCCGAAAAATTCATGATCTTGTCCTTAGCCTTTCACTTAGTATTACTTGACTCTTAGCAATCATGAGAGGAAGATCATAAAGCTTTGTTTTGTTCCTTCTGATTCCATAAATCCTGTTGACAATGCTTACTTGGCAATATGCTTTCAATGCAAAGACCCTGTCAGTTACAAATCTGGGGATTCAGAAAACCTCCCTGTGAAAGTCATGAAACTTGACAAATGTGAAATCCTCACCAAGGTCATAATACAATGGGATAGGTGGATTCTATATCCATTCTATAACCTCTTTAGAGAAAAAACCAATGGGATGAGGAAAAAAATCCTAGAGTACTAGCCTCAAAAAACTATATGTAAACCAATAATAATATCTTGTCCTTGAAAGCACAGGGGTCCATATAGAAACTGGCTAGATACAATCCCTTTCATCTAGCCTAGACACTAGTACATTCCTTCCAAGCCACTTAAAATTCTCATGTAAAAGCAAATGAACCAGGATAGAAGAATACCTAAATTTATACTCAATGCTATAATTCTTCAGTTGTTCTATGATGTTCCCATCTATTACTTCAGTGAAATCATAGTATCTCTGAACCTTTTCCCTTTTGAGTATAAGGCCTAGGGAAAACTAGAAAGGGTTAACCTCTTCATCATCATCGATACAAAAAACCCAGTCCAACATTGAGGAAATAGACTATGTATCCTAGTTAAATTTTTTTAAACAAAAGAGGCTAGCAAGTTTTTCCTCTTTGGGGTATGTGCAGGATCATCATGGAAAAAATAGGCTCTTAAGTGGCAAATAATCTAGAAAAATCAGAGTTAGGCAACTTGACATAAAAAATTGAGTAAGTTATCTATATTATTTCAAAAATATGTAACAATAGAATCTATATCAAATTGAATGTGGTTTCTAACTACTAGGTTTATATATATATATATATATATATATATATATATATATATATATATATGGTGAAAATTTTAAATTTTAATGCGGTAGTACTTAAATTTTAGGGAAAAAATAAGAAGTAGGTGTTTGTTTGACCACCCTAACCACAATAAAATGATAAATTTTTTTATAAGATTTTCAATATAACTAGAGGACTTATGTCCCGATGTGATGCATATTTTTTTGTAATTTTTTTCCAAGTAAATAATTAATTATGATTTTTTTATTACAACTTTTAAAAAATATAAAAGCTCATATGTCTGACCACCTTAACTTGGTCAAAACTTCATGAAATTCAATTTTATTTTTTTAATTCTATAGTATGTGAAGCATAGAATGTGACACATATTTCAAATTCAAAAAATGTCATACCATTTGAAATCTATAGATGTTTTCAATTAGCCTATCAATTAGGGCTTTAGTTGTAATTCAAATATAAAATGAATAATAATTATTTATTAAATTCAATGTAAAGCATAATTGATATTGGTGGAAAAGCTAAGAATCTCCTTTAAAAACCCTTTTTGTTTCATCAATTTTGGGTAAAAAAATGTTGCTAGCCACATACCCATCATATCGCCACTTTTTGGCCCATCATGATCCTGCACATACCCTTTACACCTTTCCTTTGTCTCATCCTCATAGAAATTTGTTTTCCTGAAAATGTCTTCTCCTAGGGCATCCACTTGCTATTCATCAAAAATCTCAGGACCCCAGCTCATAGGGATACATAGCATATCCCATATGGATTTGGTAGAAATGGAAATCTTTACCCCATGGCTCTCAATGGCCTTTGCACTTTTGTTAAACCTTTTTTCACATGTGTTAACCAACTCCAAGCATGGATGAAGAGTAGGAAACATAAACTGTGGAAGACCAGTGCTCCAGAACCAAAAAAAAAAACCCTCTGATGGTTCATGCTCTAGCATCCTTTGAAATGCAAAAATTGTTATGATGTCTTGCACCAACTCTCTTTGAATGTGCTTATCAGGTTAGACCTTCTAGTAGTGCTCAAATGGTCATTCTTCTGCTACTGGGGCATTAGCTAATGAGCAATAGCCAAAAACATCGGTGTAACTAGGTCTTCTATTTGAAACT
This sequence comes from Sequoia sempervirens, assembly GCA_007258455.2. NCBI lineage: Eukaryota > Viridiplantae > Streptophyta > Pinopsida > Cupressales > Cupressaceae > Sequoia > Sequoia sempervirens. The sequence continues at coordinate 53,049 of VDFB02101498.1, read as the reverse complement.
ATAGCTTGCCTGTCGGAGGTAGATGCTTCCACCATGACTATATGAGAAAGTTGTAGAGAGCTTCTCAAGTGATAACAACCACTTTCCTTTTGCTTCTTTTGAGAAATCTACTTTTGAGTGTAATTAATTCTCTTACTTGTGAATGTTGTTAAGACTACATTGTTACTGCTAGTCCATTAAATGCTACCATCGGGGCAATACATGTGAACATAAGATCTGTATCCCTTGGGAATGCCAAGAACACTACAAGCATGGAATTACTACATTCTTTCTATTGTATTTTCACAAATGTACTTATTGCATCAAAAAGCATGTCTTTTGTCATATGAAACTTGTTGAGGTGATACAAGGTACTCTTGAAAAGAAGTTCCCATTAATTTTTTAGAGTTTTAGCACGTTAATTCATGTCTTTTCTTATTAGTAAGTTGGTTGGCATTGATGATGATGAAGGAAAATGTCAACAATCAGCATATGGGAGCATTTACTCCCAACACCAAAATTTATTTCTCAAGGCATTGCATCAGATCCTCTATATGATTTATCTATCTTACTCCATTATATCTTAAAGCCTTTTGTTGTCATCCTACCAAAAATAGAAATTTCGTCGATTGAGTTTTTCAGCTCACCTTTTCTATATATAGCTACGCCACCTTTTTCACATTCATTTGAACATATAGTCTCTTAAGTTAGGTAGCCTTCTACTTATTCTTATTCAACCATAATTCATTGCTTTATCAGAATGTTCGTTGGCTTAGTTACCCCTATTCAACTCCTTCCAAGGAGACTACAACACTGCTTCATGGGAGAGGTCACTAGTGACCAAATCAAGTACTTGGTGAAGAAATTTGACCCCCTTGTCATGGTAGCGTTAAATTGGTTAGTCAGCATAAACTACATTACCAATGAGAACCATCTTCAGAGCAATTGAAGCATGCTTTCCTGCTTCATGGCATCACTATTAGACCTAAATCTATCCAATCCTATGATAATTGCACTGTGTTAGAAGATGTTTGACACTTCACTAATGGAAGGGCTTGGCAAGATAATGCAAGTGGCCATCCCCAGCATTGGTATTCTGAGTGCTATGGAACTCCGTAGGCACATGGAATTTGGCATAGATGTACCCTAGTTTCCCTTCCTCTCTAATTTATACACCATGGATGTTGAGATGCATTGCTACTCCTCTTAGCCAATGACCATTTTTCTATTGCGGGAGTATGGTATGGAGTACATTCTGGGGATTGCCTAGGTATGTGCAGGATCATCATGGAAAAAATAGGCCCTTAAATGGCAAACAATTCAGAAAAATGAGAGTTAGGCAACTTGATGTAAAAATTTGAATAAGTTATCTATATTATTTCAAAAATATGTAAGAATAGAATTTGTAGAAAATTGAATGTAGTTTCTAAACTACTAGGTTTATTTTCTTAAAAATAAAATCTATTTGGTGAAAATTTTAAATTTCAATGCAGTAGTACTTAAATTTTAGGGAAAAAATAAGAAGTAGGTGTTTATCTAACCACCCTAACCAAAATAAATTGATAATATTTTTTTATAAAATTTTAGATATAAGTAGAGTACTCATGTCCTAATGTTATACATATTTTTTTGTAGTTTTTTCCAAGTAAATAATTAATTATGATTTTTTTAGTACAACTTTTAAAAAATATAAAAACTCATACGTCTAACCACCTTAACTTGGTCAAAACTTCATGAAATTCATTTTTTTTAATCCTACAGTATACGAAGCATAGAATGTGATGCATGTTTTAGATTCAAAAAATTTGATATCATTTGAAAGCTATAGATGTTTTTCAATCAGCCAATCAATCAAGACTTTAGTTGTAATTCAAATAGAAAATGAATAATAATTATTTATTAAATTCAAAGTAAAGCATAATTTATTTGGTGGAAAGCTAAGAATATCCTTTAAAAACCCTTTTTGTTTCATTAATTTTGGATAAAGAAAAGGTCATTATCCAGAAACCCTACAAATACCCATCATATTGCCACTTTTTTCCCATCATGATCCTACACATACGCACCTAGAGGAAGCACTTCAACTTTCTTGTGTAGGTTCGTGGTGAGTAGACCCTAGGTCTGCATTGTGTGGGCCATGTGTGTTATTTTTCCACCTCTCTTTTGCTCCCTAGTAGATAAAAACACCAAAGAAGAAGAAAAATAACTTGATAACGAGCCCTTTCCTTCGACAACAATGGCTGGAGGCTTAATTTTACTGCTTTTTTCTCACTGCCTCCATTTTGCTTCTTTTTACTTGCTACTTCTAATTTTTCCTCAAGAGAGCTTTATGTTTGATTCTAATCCTTGGTTCATGCATTATATTGTAAATTCTCAATGAATATAATATAATACAACTTTGTTTCATTAGTATTCTTCAAGTTTTTTATTCTCAAAATTTTGAAATATTTACAATTTTTTTTACATATGGTACATGTAACTGTTAAAATTTGTTAAAGAAATGTGCATTTTAATGGAAAATATTCAGATAAATACCCTTCACCAATATATCTAAAGCATTTCCCTCCATATCTTCAAGCTTGTATGCATTCTTTTCATTGCACGCGCTGATTCAGAAAGGTCCTTTCTAGAGTGCTTCAAATTTCATGTGTTGCAATGGTTTTGTAGTATGTTCATAATACATTAGCACTAAGCTCCCTTCTTTGAATTCTAGGTTAGAAGTGTTTTTGGTCAAACCATTGCTTGGTTTTCTACTAGCAATTGATCATGGCTCCATGAGCCTTTTCTCTGTCTTCCTCAAGTTTTAAGAGTTCTACCAACCATACTTCTATTTGACCATCTTCTTCAATTTCTAGGGCTTTCAGTAGTCATGAAGTAGGAATTTCTATGGAAATGGGTATCACTACCTCTCTTCTATACACCAACTTGTAAGGGGAGGTTTTTAGAATCTAATTGGGAGTAATTTGGTTCACCCACAGAGCAACTCATAGATTTTTATGCCAAACATTTTGTCGTTTTGACCCAATATGCTTGGTTAACCTAATTAGGTATTTGTTGGTTGATTTCACTAACCCATTCTCTTGTGGGTAATAATTTGATGAATCCTATAGGAAAATCCTGTATCTGATAGCAAAATCTAACATTCCTGATCATTCCACAAAAATTTGAGCATTGTTTGATATAAAAATCTCAAGTAGGCCAAGCTTGGCTACTAGATCCTCAAGGAAATTGACAATTTCCCCTTTTGTGATGTATTCCCACACATTGACTTAGAAGCCTTTCAGGGTCCTTGAATGGAATACAACAAGATGCTTTTCATTATATCTTCCTTGTACTTTTGAGCGAGCAAAAAAGCTATATTATGTTGGGCACTACACACATAGAGTAGAAAGCCTTTGGAAAAATATGGGCTAACTAGTGGTAGGGTTTCAGAGAGGGTCATCTTTAGTTGTTCAAAAGCCACTGTTCCCTTGGAATTCTACTTGAAAGATAGGTTATCCTTAAGCATGAGGGTGATCAGTCGTGTAATGCTTAGAAAATTTTGTATGAATCTACTGACAAAATTAGTCTTCACTAGAAAAAATCGCAATCCCTTTATCATTAAGACACTTTCGGGATCTAGTACTATTCCCTCCTTTGATAATACAAATCCTAGAAGCTTTCTTTGAGGCACTTCAAAGACATATTTTTATAAATTCAAAGAAATCCCAAATCATTGGTATTTCTGGAAAACCTTTTCTAGATGATTGAAATGATCATCTTTTGATCTAGAAAAGACTATTAGGTCACCCAAATCTATGAGGATAATCTAGTTGAGCAATCATTGTAAATAAATTTTCACTACCTATTGAAAATTTGCACCAATATTGGAGAGTCTGAATGATATCTTTGAATATGAAAAAGTTCCCCACTTAGTGGTAAATGTCATCCCATGTTGGTCGTATTCCTTCACATGGACTTAATTACATCTTGAGAAACCATCTAACAAGGAGAACATCCTCGATCTAGTTATAGTCTAAAAAAATTGCTCCATTAGTGGCAAGGGGTAATGGTTTTTTAGTGAAGTCCCTTCTAAGTCTCAAAAATTGACACAAAGTAAGATATCACCATTCCTTTTCCAAACTAGGATCGGATTTGACACACTAGTGGAATATTCGGTAGGGCATATGATCTTTCATTTGACCCACTTGGTGGGCTCCTCTGCCATCGAGGTTCAACCTTTGAGTTGACTACTCTCTGCTTTCTTTGGACGAGCTTGGATCCTTTTTTTAAGTCAATGGTATGTTGAATTATGCTTGAGGTGTACCCTCCTAGATCATATTTGAAGCATAGATCCTTTAGCCTTCTTTTGTCCTTGTAAGGGACTTCCCTTCTGACCTTTAGTTTTTTGCCACTTCTGACATGAAGTTATTTATAACCACTTGAATCTACATAAAATATTTTCTTGCCATTCCTTATGTCTTTGGGAAGATCTATCCCTGGTTGTGAATAGTCAAAAGTTGTCCCTGATTTTGGTATGAAGGAAACAACTTGAATGTTGTGACCCAAAACTTACCAATTTTGATCATTGTCAGGAATTGAGGGTTTGATAATGACTTGCACTATATTTTTCTTGGTTGAGTTAGAAATTGGTTCAAATTGTGACCCAATAGATGCCATTCAATCAACAATACTATTTTGTGATTGGGGAATTACTTGTATGTTGAAAGCTTTGAAACTCTTGATGAGATCCCATACCCTATGTGTGTAAGATTTCATCATTGTATTCTTTGCATTCACTTGTCCACAGATCTGGCTTACTACTAGTTCTAAATCTCCAAAAGCTTGTATCATCCTTGCTCCTATTTTCTCTACTCGAAACAAACCGTGAACCAAAGCTTCATATTTAGCATCGTTGTTGGAGCATGAGAACTAAAAATGGTAGGCCTTGGGGGTTTCTGATCTTGTTGGAGAAACTAATCATACACCCACTCTAGAACCAACTTTGCATTTGGCACCATCAAAAAATATGGTCCATAAATGATTATCATCTAGGTCATCAAATTCATCTCAATGCTTCATTAGTTTTGAAAAGACTTGATCACCATAAAAAATTACATAGGTGCCTAGCCCTATTGCATGGAACTTTCCAAATGGATTAGAATCAATGAATTGGTTGAGCAACACTTCTTCCTCAAGAGTCTGCTTGCTACAGTATCTTCTTCCTCTTCTAGCATTTCTACACAATATCTGTCTTGCTTAGAGGTAGAGGTATGTGAAGCCCCAAAGCACAAATTTGTGTCATCTACAATATGTTCAAGATGCAAGGATTCAGACATCATCTTCATCTTCACCCCATGCTTGGTTCTCAATATCAAGTGGGACTAGTCAAGTGCTAGGTATCCACTAAGCTTGGTGGTGAAATTTCTTGATAGACACATTCCAAAGACCAATGGAATTTTTATCACTGCTACTTCTTGCATGACTATTTGACTTGGGTAGGAGAAAAGGGTCAAAGATAGAACTTTTATCTAACCAATAGTTGGAACCTTCTTCTCGTCCAATTGCATGATTCATTTTTCAAGGGGCTCATACTTAAGTTTCAAAGCATCTGCCACTTGTTTTGGCATAACAATTATGATAGCTCCTGAATCAATCATATTATTATGCAACAGTTTGTCACCCACTATAAGTGCTAAAAAATAAAGGCATGGGCTTTCTGCTACTTAACTCTTTCTCTCTTGCATTGCCTACATCATTTGTATAAGTTGTTGCTTTTGGAGCCTGAGGGGAAGCATAAATATTTTGTCTCCACTACACTTACATGACTGAGTTGCATCCACCTATGGGATTTGTTCTTCTTCCTTTAATGCTTCTTGAAGAAAAAAATTTTGTTCAAGAATTGATATGATGTCCCATAATGATACATTGGTAGGTGCCTTCTTCAATTGCTTCACCATGTTAAGCATCACAACTATTTGGGCCTTGGGCTTAAACATTGGTATTTCTTTCATTTTCAAAAGAAAATGTTCCGACGTGACTGGACTTGTTTTTTTTCTCATCTCTTTCTCCACCAATGGTGTGCTATGTGGTTGTACAAAAGTCCAAACGATGGGCGATGAAGCCTACTTTTCTTATAAGAAGATTGTCGTAGCTATGGATGTGGTAAATCTTGTTGTACATACTCTCCCACAAGGCTTCTCTTTGATTTTGTGTTGTAATCTAATTGCACTTGTGGAACACCATTCATCAGAGTTTTGTTTGTGAAAAAAGTCTCTTCCCCTTCTAACCCCAAGAATAGATCTTGGTCAGGCGCAATGTCCATCTCTTGCTCCAAGGACATCGCTTGTGTTTATGCTCTAAAATGAGTGTTTTCTATTTTTGTTGATTCGTACTCATCTACATTCGGGAGGATTCCTTTGCTTCTTTGTTCGACTACCCTCTATTGCATATTCCCCCTTGAGAAATTTTGGGGGATATGGCTATTGATGCACGGGAAGCACTAAATAGTTTTTTCTTCTTCCAAATTGTTCTATCCTGGGACTAGCTCTTTACCCGAGATATCCTTAACTATTTTCAATGGCATGGTGGTTAGAACTATCTGATTTGCCGATGACATTTGTTGACCTCCTCCTCTAGAGGATCCTTGATATGGATTATGTTGATAAGATGGCTTCCCTTCACCATAGGCTAGCATGGTCTACTTTAGAGGTGTCACTTGCTATCATTTGATAATAGCCAACTCATTAACAAAATTCCACATGAGATTCTTCATGTTGTTGATATATGTTAACATTGAGTAAAAGCTTGATGCACTTGCTTGAGCTATGGGATGCATGTTCATGGAATGTGGGACAAACAAAATTAATTATGTCGCAAGAGTGCTTGATGTGGATTCTTCCTAAGGACCATCATATATTTCTTCAAACACTAGCATCGAGGGTTAAGGCAGAAGCTTTTCAACATCTATTAATTTTTTCTCTATGCGCACTGCCACCTCATATGCATCAGGAAAGATATCCCCTCCCATGGAGGTTATCATGACTGCAATATCTAGGTTAAAGGCCTTTAGATAGAACATTAATTCCATGGAATTCTAAGGTCAAGTAGACTAGGATCCTTTGCCAGGTCTTATGTAATTTGGTGTTGAAGTTACTCATAGCCTCATGTAGAGCTCTCTTGATAGTAATTAGTTATTGCAACAACAAGGAGCAATCTCCTTTCTTTGAGAAGCATTTGAATAGGTTCTCTCCAAGTTGGTCCTAGGAGATGATAGAACTTGAACCCAAAGATTGGTACCAATCTTTGGCCTTTCCCTTAAAAGAGGTAGCTAGTAGCCTCAATGCAATATTCTTCTATGATATGTTATGTACCCTACATACCTTTGCTATATCTTGAAGATGTTTGGAAGGGGTTTTGAATTCTTCTCTAGAGAATCTTAGAATGGATTTGAGGGCATTAGCGGGCATGCTAGGCCATACATTTGTGGGTGTGGGTGGTTTTCGCGGACTACCACTATCCCATGTCACAAAATTTCTAGGAGCAAGGGGAGGTATGTGAGCCATAGAGAGAATATTCCTATGAATCAAATATATAGGTAATCTTATTTGGAAGTTTAAACCTCTAGGTGGAGTAGATAAGGCCCTAAAGGCTAGGATCTTACTTCTTTCTCTTTTACTCCTTATAGGTGATACAAAACCTCTAAGTATTCTCCTTCTAGCTAGTAAAGTAGGTAACTAAGAGTACTAGAAGTCATCTCTTCAAGATGCTCTTGTTTAGAATTTAGGCATGAAACTTCTAGTTTCCTTAGCTGATTCAAGAAATATTTCTAACTTCTAATCAGGCATTTGGAAAAATTCTTGTTCCACTAGGTGTGCCAAAAAAAGAAATGTTGATCATCAAAGTTTGCACCTCTCCGACAGTCTTATGGAAAATTTAGTGAGTGAGAGACAAATTGTGTCTCATTGAATACCTCAGAGATTTCTATTGAAAGTTGACTCTACTTTGGGGTTTGGAGATAAGGGGAAAAGGTAATGTTTATTTAACATAAAACATAAAAGGTGATGCACCAAAGATTTTACAACATTTCAAACCCAAATAATTCCTATGAATGATATAATTAGACAAAGAACACCACAACCCTTTACTGTTGGAAAGAGAATGAACATCAAAGGATAACTTTAAGCACAATGCATACTTTCAAAACTTCCAGCAAGCAATGTTAATTAAGGTCTGATCAAACATAAAGATTTCTTATGAGTAATAGAACAATATCTCATAAATCACATGAACTCTTCCTCCTAATACAACATAGCATGACAAAATAACTTTCAAAAAACCAAAGAAGTCCAATGACACAATCTAGTTTTCTTAAGCTATTACTCTACCGTACAAGCATACAACATGGAAAACAACTACTTAAACTATTCAGATTTAGCTTGCAAGACACTCTGCTTCATTCAAAATGATAATATAAAGAAAAAGAGCTTGAAAAAGGCCATATAGGCATAGTCTCAACAATTTCTCCTCAATAGTTTGTGCTTTTAAAATGACAATCTGGCAATAATTTAAACCTAATAGATATAACATGCCAAGGAAAAGTAGTTTTGTAACTTTATTATGAAAATAACTCTAAAACCCTAAGAAAACTAAATAAATTTTTCTTAACAAAGACACTATAACTTGGAATCCAACCCCTCATTATGTCGTCATCCTCCTTATATAGATATACAAAAGGAAACACACTATCTCAACATAAAAATTGATATTTCTAGGTGTTCACAGTTAATTGCATATGATTCAATGATAGATCTTTGGTTTGGTTGCACTGATCTTTGCTCATCAATTCTCAGCTAATGCATTAATTCCCTTTATATATTTAGCAAAGATAGAGGCCCATAAACATTCAAATTCTAAAAAAAATAGCCTATAAAAAGGTCCAGTTGAACAATCACATCACCTGAAGGCACCAAATAAAAACTCACATCCCAAAAAACAAGAAAATAAAAAGGCTAGCCAACTCCAACAAACTCCCCAAACATATCACTCTATAGGAAATGCAATCTACCCACAATGAGGAGGTGACATATGAACAAGGGGGAAACTTCCAAGCTCATGAATATAGCTCCAAACAAAATGTTCAATGAGTCAACACATCTCCCGAACTCTCTCCCAAAATAAATACAAAAGATGAAAGGTGTGCAACCACCATGTGGTACATTGTGCATCTTTCTGATAATTCTACTTGAGTACATGTGTACCGAAAATTAAAAACCTTTATACAAGTCAAAAATGAAAATGACTAAGGAAAAAAACCTTCACATGTCACAAAGGATATAATCTTGTATTTCAAAATGGTGGTTATGAAATAAAAGAAGGAAGATCTGGTATTCTAGTTCTTGTTGGAACAATGATAGAGGTAACATCTATCAAATCAAAGGTAATGGTGCAAAGAACTTTATGTCTCTAAACCATAGATTTTTGGCAACAATTCTCTTCTCTAGCTCTTTGAGGATTTTTCACCTAAAAGAAGAGAGGTAGGGCCAAAAATGCTAAAGGGTTCATTCAAATTATATTATGTATGATGTTGTTTAAGCTAAATGAAGTGAACTAAATGCAAGTAAGTGATCTATATGAATGGTTATGGATGTAGAACTAAGATTTAAACTATTTTGGGAAACAAACTATGATATGCAAACAATGAACTAAGAATAGATAAAATGCAAAAAGAAAGAGAAAGTCTGAATCAAAGTGCACCTGGGAAAGATTTGAGGAATTTGGAATGGTCTAAATATTTTCTGAAATTACTGAAAATCAATAGTGGGTCTCATTCACCTAGGGTGGCAAATTAGTCTTGCTACTGGTGAAAAACTGTTAGAAGTGAGTTTCTAACTGTTGGGATCCAAAATATGACAAAACCTAGATTTTCAGTATTATGGTGGGACTCATTCACCACTGGTGGTGAATTAGTCCTCTCCCAAAATTATGAGAAATCAAGAGACAACTTTTCAACACCGGATTTGAAAATGTCTACTTGTTGGGTTACCGGAGTCAATTATACAAGAAACAGATAGAAAATCTTCTCCAAGCTTGAGATATGATTGATTTGACTTGAAGCACCTAGTTGAGTTTTTGACCAATCTTCAATCACTTAAATGGTTGTTAAATTTGCATACCTAGGTCTGCAAACACATATGCAAGAGGGGAAAAATGGTAGAGTGTTAGAAAATAGGGGTTTTCCTTGGTCAAACCCCTCTTTGGTAATCAAACCCTTAATAAAATAATGAAATGCAAGAGAATGAAAAATAAATAATATGCAAATTCTATCAACTTACCAAAACCTTGTTGATGAAAATATGAAGTTGTGTCAATGGATGCTCCACAATGCTTGAATAATGCTTGATTTGATGTTGTAAGATGCTTCAATGCTTGAGTGAATAGGTGAATGAGTGAAATTGATGAATGGGGAGAGATATAACATGAGGTGAAAATAAATTATTTATACACACTTATTCCTTAGTAACTCATTAAAACCTCATCAGAGGGCGACATCAGGTGATTTTGAAAAAAATACATAAAGAACATTTAAAATATTTTAAAGTTGGAGCCAAGGGGGACTCATTCACCACCCATGTTGAATGGGTTCCACCTAGGACTTGAAAATGGGTGTCAAGAATTATCTTGTATTTAATATTATTTGTTAGGCTTACATTCAAAAATGCACTTAATTAAAGCTTATAAGAGCATAAAAGGGTCAAATAAAGCATAAGAAAGGTGTAAATAGTGAACGTATTCCTAGAAAAGGATGAAATCTTGTTACAATACTTTACAACACTTCAAACTAGGACTTGATTATTGATGAAAAGGTGACTTTTAGGTGAATTGCAATGAATAGAGTCTAGGAGAGTGTGGAAATGTTTTACAACACTTCACAACACCTTCACAAGACGTCATTATCTAAATTTTAGTACCTAAATATTCATGTTCAAGCCACGTTACAACTTAAAATCAAAGCAAAATGGACTAAACATCATGAAACAAGACCTAAAAGGCCATGAAAATGAGAAGAGCCCATTTTTCTATGACAGATTTAGCCCCCACTTTAGTGAGAGGATGAACTTACTTCAAACTCAGACTAAAGTAGCCATGCACATCAAGAGGAGGCTTCAAATGCACTTACATTAGCAAGATGGAATGACAATGATCAAGAGGGATGATCAAGCCCCCAGGATGAAGATCTCATGGAAAAATAAGCATAAGAACAAAGGAATACACAAATGTTGATAATCAAATGAAGCTTTGATCATCTGTCCAACTAGTTGTGGATTAGATCTAGGATGATTCAGAATGTATACTCACTTTTGGGTGACATAACTCATGATTATCCACTGGGTGAGAAGGACCAAGTATACTCAGTCTGGGGCCATGAAACTTCTAGTTGTCCATGGGGTGAGAAAGCCTAAAAAGGGGAGATACATACACTAGTTGGTATGCACTCACAAACACAAAGGTGGCTATGGGGAAAGTTGTGCTGCTAGATGGGCTTCCCACTCAACCATATAAAAGTTATACCTCTTCAGTTCATGCTTCATGAGACAAGAAAATCTTCATATTATTAGAAATCATGAACAAAAAGGAAGGTACCACAAACATGCAAGTTGTGTTATGCAAGGTGGAAAAATGCAAAATGTAAAATGCAAAAATGAAAAAATGAAAAAGATGTTCAAAGGAGTCTTGTTAAGTTCAAGCAAGGTTTGTCACTTAAGGAACATTGTGTCTAATATATCCAAAAGAGGACCAATCAAAGAATAGTATATTCAAAACTTAGGGGATGTAGTGTGTTGCATTAGGCCACCAAGAGGAATGTAATATGCTAAGATAGATCACACTTATGAAGGAAATCACACCCAATGTCATCCATAAAGTGATGAACGTGTTGTATGAAACAAGGCTACACTAGAAACCAATAATATAAATGAATTAATGGTAATGTACACCAACCACTTTAAAGGAATTTCTACACATCATTTTGTGAGAAATTACTTTAAATTAGTAAAGGGGAGAAAATGCAAAAGGAAAACAAAACATGAGAGCCAACTTGGAAATCCCTCTACCAAGTGATATGTCTCTAAGTTAGGCTGTGTCATGTCAATGAAAATGAAAAACAAAGAAAGGGAGTTTCCCCCCCAGAAAAGAGCACACCAAAAACATGGAAGAGACATTTTGGTCTCAATGCTTTGCATCATCCCCAAAAGGAAAACACAAGAAAAAAGGAAGAGAAAAAAAAGGTAAAATAAAATGAAAAATATTTTGGGTCAACATGAAGGAGACATTGTGGTCGCAATGCCTTGCATCATCCCTAAAAGGAAAACACAAAAAAAAAAGAAAAAGGAAATTTTGGGTCAACATGGAAAAGACATAGGGCGTCTCTACACTTTGTGTCATCCCTAAAAGGAGAACACAAAATAAAAAGAGAAAATGACAAGGACTATTTGGGTCAACATGGAAGAGACATAGGCTATCTCTATGCTTTGCATCATCCCCAAAAGGAAAACACAAAGAAAAAGTGAAAGAGGCAAGCCATGACATATAGAAGAAGAGAGATACAAACAGAAGAAGTGTACGATGAGAGAGAAAACATTGGACACATGATATGAGGGAACACGATACACACACAAACAAACTAAAAGTAAAAGTGGAAGGAGAATAAATGCTAGAAGCATCGTAAGGTGAATTCAAGTCACTAATACATTTGATTGCAAAATTTGATGAAACTGTCTGACAAAATATGTAAAATTCGATGTTCATCAAGTGCTTGTAAAATTTGATGTGTAATTTTCAATTTTTGAAAGTTTATTCCCAACGTTCGTCAAAATTTTGATGAACCTGGGGCTCATCAAAATGTCGACTATCATTTTCATCAAATTTTTGACAAACATGAAAAATAGAAAAAAAAACAAATTGTGGTAGACATAAAGAAAAGTGAGCTCGCGCCTAATTTATTGCGACAATGTTTTGCTCTACTTGAGACATTTTGTGGAGAACTAAGGATTATTTTCTTGGGAAAAATCAGAGAAAAATTCAAGAAGATATCACTAGGTTGAGGGTAGTCATTGTCTTTTTGTAGAATTTAGTTGTGAAGTCAAATTTGTAGTTCTAGGTTTGAAAATCATATTTTAAAGCAATATCTCATCAGATTTCATTTTTAGAGGTTAAGGGTTTTGAGAATTTCATTTCTATATTTTATTGTGTTGAATCACCATAAGATCACAACCAAGGAATAGATTCTTGTGACTATAATTATGTGATCCATAACTCTATTGGTCATGTGGCATAGTTGTGCTATAACAAATATAGGATGCATTCATGTGTGACCCAAGTTTAATGGGGCTATGTTGTGATAGAAATGGAGGCACTTATATAATGTAGTTAATTCAGGTTGTATAATGTAGGTGTCAATCATCATTGGGTGCATTCAGGTTGTCTCAAGTTTAACAAGTTAGGATGTAATTATAGCATGATCGAAGAGTGATTACCTCTTGCTGCAATAAAGAGCCTATAACTCTAGTTGATATGTAGATTGGTTGTTTCATATCAATTATGTAGTTCATTCAAGCACAACCCATGTTTAATGGGCTATTCTAGAGAGTGATCAAGATTTTTTGAACCTTATGAATGTTACTTGACATATATTTGCATAATCTCAAATTCCTTTAGAGGCTTTTGAAGTATCAATGTATCCTATATAGGGTTTAGAATGATTTCTTTTAATTAAAAAATAAATAAATGATATATTTCCTTGTAATTAGATAATGTGGAGATCTTCTAAATATGCCCTAGCACACTATCCTCTTTGGCACTATATTCATTACTCTAGCTACTAATGTTTTGCATGTGACATATTTAATATCTTCATGACCATGGCTTTTAAATAGATCTCAGTCTTTACTTTATCATTTTCATGATAACCCTTGAGTTCCATAATCCACCTTCAATCTCTTCTAAGAACGATGTCTTAAGCAAGACTGCATAGTATGCATATAAAGCAAATATTTCATACTTGCCATTGTTCCAAACCACCACTCACTACCTTGCTTAAAATGTAGCCTCCATAAGCACAATAGCATGTTTTAAGATCATGGTTGCTAGTGATTGACCATTAAGGTCACCACTTTCATCATGAAGATACAATGAGATTTTTGTCTTCAAACTCAAGGCATTATGGAAGATAACATTATGAATTGTTTGTTGTGTACGATTCAATTTTCTTGCACATTTACTGCTTTGCTAACTTCCTTTAAGACTGGGTATTCCACCCTCAGCTACAATCTTAAACAACTCACTCACTATCACTTGAAGATTCCTTTCATGAGCATCCTTCTATAAAATCAAAATATGCCCTATAGACTGCCTACTTACTATAGGGGACTCATTGTATCATGGTATTGTAGTTCTTAAGATACTTCAACCTTATTGACACTACTTCACAGTCCACAAGATATTATTCACTATTCTCCCATTTTTTATGAGTCTCAAAACACTGTTCAAACATGCAATCCACTACCTCCATTATACATTAATGGCTAAGAAGAAACATTGAACCTATGATTACCACTGCTACTTCATTTGGATAGTCATTCCCTGATTGCATTTTCCTTGTCTAACACTACCAAAAGCATTCGAAAAACCCTTAAGGTCAGCAAGGGGGTAAGGAAACTCGTTGTTAAAATCTCCACTTTACTATGCAAGGTTTGAGATTTATTATCTTGTCACTACTTAGCCTCTTTTTGACTATCACATCTCAAGTGACTATCATTATTCTTACCGTAGATTGCATTTACAAATGTCACTAAGCTACATAGTGTGCTTGTTATTGGCTACAATCTTTAGATTGCAAGATTTTGTTATTACCTACAATGTCTCAATCTTTCTAGTATTGCAACCTCACTAATCCGCTATAGTTATTGTTTATGTTTCTCTGAAGGTCTAGGGTTTACCTAATCATGCTCTTACTAATGTTTCTATTGTTTTTATTAGGGCTCTCTCAATGTTGAGGGCCCTAGGGATAAGCTTGTCATAAGAAGTGACACATTGCATCTTTAACTAAAAGGATAAATCCATATTGACATTATCAATGATGATTCCAACTTGTTGCTCCTTAGGAATGGGTCACTTGCTCTTACTAGCTCACTACCTCCATTGTTGTAGGAAGTTTGTGATCAAGTTCAATATTCTAATTTTAGGAGTCTTAATGGTTGAAAATCATATTAAAATCATAATTTAATAAGTTTTGGAATTAGCATTTGAAGTGTTTTTTAGGGTTATTAACTTCAGACTATCTTCTCTTTTGCAGAGGTGGTTGCATGCCAAATTTTTTTGGTGTAAAATATTAGAAATATTAGATTATGTTACTTGTCTATGAATAAAAGTTATTGGAGTGTGGGTTTGATATTTTTTGAATATCTAAATAGTCAATCTTGGTAAAGAAAAATTATGTCAGATAATATTAGTCTAGGACAAAATGAAGAGACACTTGATAGATTGTGGGCTAGATTGAAAAGAAAGGGTGATGGGAAATGTTATTGTCCTTGCAATAATTGGAAGGGATTAAAGACGAGATGAATTTTAATCATAACTAAGAAACATTATAGGCAGCATGGTCATGTTGAAGGGGGTCATGATTATCATCCATTGGTAAATTGTTCATTATATGTGTTTATATTGATTGAATTTGTAAATGTTTATATCATTTTAACATTTTATATATATATATATATATAATCACTTGATCATGATCATGGTTTATTTGTATCAATCATTATTATAAAGGTTGGGCACCCTAGGGAAGATGATATGGATTATCACAACCTAAAGAATGTGGTTTTGCAAGCAGATGAACATGGAGCTGTGAATATCGAAGATGTAGTTAATGATACTATGGAAGAAGATGATCATGCGCCAGAAAACACAGTTGAAGATGATTGTATGAATACATTGATCCATGACACATTTAGTGGTAGAGTTAATCATGATGATCAAGATGAGTTTGATGATGTTCATGATTTACCTATACTTGAGAAGGCATACGAGCCCCTTTATGAAGGCTTTGAAACAACTCTTCTCTTTGTTGTATTGTTGCTATTGAACTTGAAGGTTATGAATGGTTTATCAAACATAGCAATCTCATGGATGTTAAGGTATGTCATATATGTCATCTTTTTTCATCTATTTTAATTGTTGTTAGTTCATCATTAGTAAATAAAGGATGAAATATGTACCATAAATATTCTTTATATAAACAAATTATTTTTTGTTGTAGATTGATTGGTGAATTTTTGTTACCACCATCAAATATTTTACCTTGCTCATACTGAGATTTATGTGCCACTATGAAAGATATCAGAATGGAGTATCAAGCAATAGATGCATGCCCCAATGATATTATATATCATAAAAAATAGGAATTTGTAACAGAATGCCCAGAATGTGATATTAGTAGATATCGAATTATAGATCAACTAACAAAAAAGGTGCCTTGCAAGGTTCTTCATTATATTCTCATTATTCCACGTATGCAATGATTATTTAGGTTCGAAAGCTTAGCGCAATTTATGGATTACCATGCATGAAATAGAAGTGGAGATGACATTCTTCGAATGCCTATGGACGGTTCTACATTTAGGGACATGGAGGAAAAATGGTTACACTTTAAAGAAGAACCTCATAATCTTAGACTTTCATTGAGAGCAGACGGTGTCAATCCATTTGGAGAGCTGTGATCTATTTACTTAGTGTGGCCTATTTTTGTTATCAACAATAATATTCCTCCATGGATGTCAATAAAGAGGGAGCACATAATGTTGTCAATGATTGTTCCAGGTATTTGTTTACATCAATTTTCTTTAACGTAGTAGCATCTCATATGTCTTATTTGTTGCATAATGACTTATATTTTTTTATTCAATAGTCATGTACATTAATTTATTTATATTGTAGTAAAATGGTTATAATAATTATGTAATGTTTATGTTGATTCAACTAGGTAAGTACCAAGTTAAAGATATGAATGTATCTATCGAGCCTCTTATCGACGAGTTACTAAAGTTATGTAATGGCGTCACTATGTATGATGTTTCCAGACCAATAAGACAAAGATAATTTCAATTCCATGCAATGCTTCTATGGACAATTCACGATGCCCCAGGGCTAACACATTTTTGTGGTATGTTATAACATTCGACTGCAGTTTACCAATATTTAATTTGATGAATTATATATCATGCATGTTTTTAAAATAATCTATTCATTATAAATAATGAAAAAAATTGACATATTTAATCCAATTATATATCATCTTGCAGGTCTTCAAACAAAGGGAAATTTGCATGTCCAATTTGTGGTCCAAAGATAAAATCTTGTCATTCAACAAGTTGAGGAAAGCAGGTGTTTGATGAGTATAGGCACTTCCTCCATACAAATTATAAGTATCGAACTACTGAAAAACATCTTTTTAATGTGAAAGAGGAGACTACATCAAAACCACGAAGAATGTCACCTTGCCTATGGAAGTTGGAATATAATAGAATTAATCGTCAAGGTTATACATTCGATCAAATTGTTTATCTATCATAAATGATATGTTTTGAATTTATATTTTTATATTCTATTGTGTTTACTCATGTTGTAATTGACAATTATTATCGTTGTTAATTTGTTTAACTTATATGCTTCATGAAGGTCATCAAGGCATTAATGGCTGGCTTCCACAGGGACTAAAAAGTTATCCCAGACAATTTAGTAGGTTGCCCTACTATGATTAACTACAAATTGTGCATTTGTTTGATACAATGCATATTTGAAAGAATATAACAAAAATGTTATGGAAAATATTAGATGGAAGACATGACAAAGAAAAAATTGTCAAAATTTGTACTAACATTCAGGAAGCCAATCATGCAATGAAAAATGTCATTCAATTAAATAGTGATGGATAGAAAATTAATATAAGTGCCCTTCCCTAGTTATTAACAGAGTAGTAAAGCAATGCTATAAAAAAAGTCATACAAAAAATTTGATTTCCCACAGGATTTGCTGCGAACATAAACAATATAATAATAAAGGTGAATTTGGGTCAGGGATGAAAATGCATGATTGGCATATCTTCATTAACGTAATTATTCTGGTATAATATATACACTTGTATAATGCATGTACGTTTCAGTGTATTATGTTTACTACTTTTGGAAAAATAATGAAAAGATCATTTAATAATTGTTGCAGTATATTCTAGCTCTATCTCTCCCAGACAACTTTGACAACAATGTCAAGCAAGTTATATCTGATCTTGGAAAATACATGAGGTAAGTAGTGAGATTTATTCAATTCGCTGTATAAATCTTATAATTTCCATTTGTTTTACTTGTTATGTAATATACTATATATTTTTGTTAAATCTCGTTAATATATTCGTACCTTGAATCACTTGTAGATGGTTGTCATCTAAAGAAATCCATAAAGAAGATATAAATTATTGGAAGAGAAAAATTCCTTGTCTAATGTGTGAAATGCAAAAGTGCCTACCTTCAACATTTTTCAATGCACAAGAACACTACCTTATACACCAAGTTGAGGAGATTGAATTGTGTGGACCTATACACACAAGGTCAATGTGGATGGTTGAGAAGCACTTGAAATTTTTTAAGGCTTTGGTTAGACAAAGAGCACATCCTGAGGGTTCTATGGTGGAGAGATATATGGTATACTAGACCATGGTGTACATTAGTGAATATCTTCCTAAGTTTGCAGCAAAGATCCATGTAGATCGCATTTGAGATCCCAACTCCATTAACAAATTCAAAGGGGAGTACCTACTGGGGAAAGGTAGATTGAGGAAAGTGAGAGGTAATTATAAGATGGTCATGGAGATTAATTGGAATACATTTTACATATATTTTTTATGTATATTGTACTTATTTAATTTTTAATCTTCAATATACATCAATTATAAATTAAGGTCGTATATTGTGGTATTTAACTAATTATACGCCATTTGTGAATTTCAATTTTTTTTGGTACAGTTGGTCGAGAGTGGGATGCAATACATTTGTACATCACCAACAATCTTGATTGGATGATGGTATGGATTGAATGATGTCAATAATCTGGTCGCACATTAACATGGGAAGGTGTGGCTTCATTAGTTAAAGAAGATCATCGTAATGGAGATTCCAATGTTACACAAAGGGAAATTGATTTAGCATATGGTTTAAGAGATAAACAAGTATGTATAAATATATTAATCACCCATATTATTTAATTATTTTCAATTATATTGATGTATATGTATCTTGAGGTTTTTTTCTTTGCATACATTCGGCCAAGAATAAATATGTTTATCAACTGATGATATTGCAATAATTTTTACATGTTTGACATATTGCAGGTGAAACACCACAAGGTTATGTGGTGCAATGGTCATAAATTTTGAATCAAAATGTTGAATGACATGAAGCAAACTTGTGATTTTGGTATAACTGCAATCTTTCAGGTGACTAGTGTTTCATCCAGAAGTCTCAGAAAATTGATACTATGGGATTTTGGATGATATACTTGAGTGTGACTTTAAGTCCTTCAAATTAATTTTGTTTGTTGTCCTCTGGTACAGGTTATGATTGAATGAAAATGATCCTGAGAGAACTATTATTGAACATGATAATGAATTTACCATGGTTAATACAAGGTTGGTCAAGCAAGCTGGAAATGAGCCCTATGTTCTTCCAAGCCAATATGAGCAGGTATTTTACTCAGAGGTTCCAAGTAAACCGGGTTGGTCATTTTTTGTTTAGACATGATCCAAGAGGAATGCTGGTAAAGTATAATGTGGTGGAAGAAGAAGATATCGAAGAACTAGAAGATGATGTAGATGATGATCAGGATCAATGGTTAGTTGATGATGTCCCTAACGAAGATGTCGAAGAGGAGGAACTAGATCATGATGATGTAGGAGTTAATGTTCATCAAGATGATATCCATGTGGATGATGACATTATCGAAACTAATAACGATGATGATGATGATGATATGACCAATCCTTACAATGTCGAATCTAGATTGGATGATACAGACAAAGAGTTGGATGAAGAAGATCAATGACATTGAAATGTATAAGTTATGCCATTATATTATCTATTTGATATTAATTTCTTGATAGAATTATATTTGATTTATGTGGTTACATAATTAATTCATGATGTTTTTAATTTTTATGCCATTACATAATTAATTTAATGATGTACTTTTTAATGTTTGAAAGGTCAAAAAATTAAAACATTTCAATAGTGATGTTAACAACCTTGAAATTAGTGTGTTTTATGTTTCATGTGATCATAAAAGATTAAAAATTCAGTTGTAGAGGTGGTTGTTTAGTGGTTGACATGTATGTTGGTTCTTTTTACAATGTAACAGTTTGTCTTCTAATCTACATATGGAATTTCCAATAGAAAGGTAGCTCGAAGGACCTGGACCAAGCGACGAGAATTCAAAAAGCCTCATACACTTGAGGCTCACCAAGACCTACAGGGTGATCCCTTAATGTTTTTACACCTCTACACCATCATTATAAACAACATTAACAATAGCAGATGATCTCACTTAATAGCTCAACACGATAAGATAATATCAACTAGAATTGGCTGTTCATAGACAATATCAACTATCTAGAGCGTGAGATAACTAAACATAATCCATTGTATAAGATAGTCAATGATTTGCAATTTGTAGCAAGCTCTAGGAAAAGACAAACAAATACTGAACTACACTAATAATTACAACTTAGATCAGTGCCATATATCCATTGCAGGAGTCAAATTCATAAGCATCTAGAGGTTTATAACAGATTTAATACATCACATATAAGATCCCTGACAATATTGCATTACAATTTCATTAGTATGCATTCTAACCCAGGACTACTTATCAAATCCTTATACAACACATATCCGCCTATAATCACATTCAAGCATTTTGATTAATCCTTGAATTAAAGCTAAAATAGAATCATACACACCACAATAGTGAGATGGATAAAACAACCCTTAGTTATTTCATTGAAAGTTCAGATATGCATGTACAATGGAGAGACATGAGCTCAAATTTTCATTTCAACTTAAATGCTAGTACTGTTATACAACATTAAATCTCTATGAACTAAAAACCTATTACATAATGACTCAAAACCTAAATTGCATTTCTATAAAACCATCGGACTTTACAATTTGCTCTGCAACTTCACCTAGACTCAACAAAAATTGTCTAACTTCCTAACTCATACTTCTGGCCTTGAAATCCTTCTTATAGAAAATGAAGGAGCAAACAAGCACTGGGCCAAAAAGTACACCTCTCACCAGTCAATTGAGCACCTGGTGATATTCCAAAATTTGTTACAACAGCCATCACCTTGAAAAATATTCTTGTTCAAAAATCATTACAACAACAATCATCCTGAAGCATATTCTTGTTCATCATGCCGGTGGAGGAAGGTTGATGCAATAACAAAAAACCACATGAAACCCATGCCAAGAAATTCATCCATACAAAACTGGAAACGCTGTAACCGCATCATTTGATTTTCCATTTGTCGGTAGCCCACTCTTTTTACTCATCATCATTCAAATACTTAGCCACCCACCTCTGGTATTCTTCGTCATTTGGTCAGTCAAAATTAATCACCTCATTTACCTTTGTACTATAAGGCATATACTTTACCGCTACCTGATTAGCATCTCATTCAAAAGATTCCAAAAATGAGCTAGTACCAATAATCTTATCTATACAATTTACCAACAAATCATAATCTGAGTCATCACAAACTATTTTAATTTGACTATTGATGACTTTACTTGCTTGGTCCTTCCATTTTTGGAGTGTTTTGATTTCCCCCTGCTCATCAGTTATATCAGGTAATAGTGTGTTACCCCAATCATTCAAGTTCTTTACCAATTCCCTAATCTTCCTACTTAGATCGTCTGGTAAGGTCTGAAAACCTTGCGATGATTTAACTAATATATAAGTAGGCTTCAATGATTGGGGCCTATTATTTATATCAAAACTTGAGGCTATATTCATAACATCTAGATCATTTTCCCTAGGGATCCAATTTTGAATTATTGGAGTCACTATCCCCTAATCCCTAACAATATTCTTTATTGCTTCAAATAGCAAAGAATACAAAGAATGTATAGAGGGAAGTTTATTATCCACCTTTCCATTTAAATGCTCCAAAACAATAGTAACAATTTCTTTTTCTTTTGAAAGAAAACCCTCCTCTTTTACCCTTAGTGATGTCTGTAGTTGATCAATTTTCTTCATGAGCTTCCTCTTTGTTGGATCAACAGAGCACTCTGTATCTTTATCAACTTGTTCTAGAGGAGGGGTAAGAGCAGGATTTTGAATGGGAGACCCTGGTGTAGAAACAATTGGAGAAACAAGAGGCATTAAACCTACTGTGGGATGTGATGTGCTAGTTCCTGGAGCATTGGATGTTTCCCCAGTATGTCTATACTTGAACCTTTCTACTTCAGTTTTCAGCTCAACATTCCTCTGTTGCATTTTACTATATTCTTTAATTAAAATGTTATACTTCTCCATTAAGATTTTTCTTTCAGCTTCCTCCCTTTCAATAGTCTTTTGGGCCAACTTGGTCACATTCACAGTTAAACTAGTGGCTTCGATTGTTGTAGTCTTTGAATCCCTCTTTAATATTAATCCTTCTTTGAAATTTGGATTAATATTAGCAATGTATGGATTTCTTCCTTGTGGAGCCAATGCTCAAATTGCCAAGGTCTCATATTCTTGATTGAAGGTAGAGTTTTGTAATGCTACCTTAACTTCTTCAAAATCCTGAAAATGATTCTTGGAATTTATAGTGGCATTGAAAGCCAGCGCATCTGTGATGTCCCATTTAGGAAAAATCAAAACACTAGCCTAATTCACTAGTTGTCTTCCTTCTTCAGGAGTGATATTTTTTAACTCTTCCATTAGTTCAACTTTCACTTTTTCATCATTCTCTTGATCTGACCTGTCAGGCGTTAGTTCTTTTCTCTCCTTGCATTTATTTTGATATTCCTCAAATTTCATCCTCCATGTCAATTGCAAGAATACATGAGTCTTTACAAATGCATTGTCATCTAAGAACTCTTTGCAAGCCTCCATTCTTGCATCCTGCACACTCTTACCCTTCATATCCAAATCGAATAGAACCAATTCAGCTGACCTAGGAGGGGATGGCATACCAACTTGCATGTCTTGATCAGTAACAATAATTTTATTTGTGAGATCCTCAGGTAGGTGATCAGTTCTTTGCCTCTTAGGGCTTGGCTCAGGTGGTGGTGATGGGGGATTGCGCTCTGGTGAAGATTTTAATTTAGTGATTTTGATAACCCTGAGTACTTTGAATTTTGGGCCTGGTCGTGAAGGCACCTTCATTATTTTCTTCCCTTTTATGTCTACTTCTTCATCATCACTGCCAGTATCCCTTTCCTCCTATAGATGGGCCGCCTTTCTGTAGCCTGACATACTGACCTTGTTTCAATTGGCATATCACTTTTTCCTTGCATATCTAGACTTAGCCTTAAATTTATCTTTTTGGTTGTCAAAGTGTCCATTATCTCCTTGAAATTCTTCATTAAAAAATCAATTCTCTTGTGGTATGGAATGAATTCCATCAATGGATCATACATTAGATCCATTTCATGCACAATATCCAGTATCTTACTATAAGCTATCCACTTTTCCTTGTTCAATTCCTATTTATTTAAATCAAATTCATTCCTGATTAGATCCTCAGGGAAATTAAACTCGTGTACAAATTTTCCACCTTTTATTCTTTGTCTAAAATGAGAAAATAAACCTTCAGGATCATGTTGTCACCTTGGACCAAATCTCAAATGGTAATCAACAAAGAATTTGTCAAAATGTGTCTAGCCTCCCTTTGAAAATGTAAATTCAGAAACTATTGTATAATCAGGGAATAATGTTCCCTTCCCCTTTCTAGTTAGGTTATCTTCATGAATACACCCCATCTGCCACATAACTTATGCAAACCGTAGTATTGGTGGCACATTGTATGGTAGTATGTGAGGGGTTCCTTGAAATCCATATATTCTCAGGATAGTGTTGACTGGATATGGGATAATGTCACCCAGTTATGTAAAACCCTTAATTCTGGTTTCCTCTCCTTCAGCCTAAGGAAATCATGCACTTCCTTAGGGATCCTAGGTACATTTACCATCAATCTAGCCCTCAATCTCGTAGCAAAACATTGATCAAATTGCACATAACTAGTGCTTTCCTTATTACAGAACAAATCTGTAGCCCATATCTGTACTGGTAATCTTACTCCATTAACTAATTTTCTTAAGTTTGTCTTCTTAGCAAAGAAATCAGCATTCCTAAACAAGAACATATGCATCAACATGGAATACCAAAAGAATTGAGTACCAGTATTACCATTTTGCAGCTTTGACAGTCCTTCATCTATCCTCTCCACCAAAAAAGAAGCAAAGCCATATGTTATAGAGAAGTTAGGGTGTTGTATTTGTACCCCATGAACATGTATGCAATCGGCATTATTGCACCAGTGCTGAAACCCAAAATTTGACATAGTGAATAGAAAGTAGCTAGGAAAGGCTTTGCAAAACAATTCAATATGAAGGGTTCTTGGTCACTAGGGCTTATGTGAAATTGTGAACCCCCTGCCTTAACTAGATGAGGTGGAAGCAGCTTAACCCTAAAAAGAGATTTCAATTTTGTATACTCCTACTTCATTTCTTCAAGATTAATAGGAACCAAGTCATCACTTGGCTCACTCAAATCAAAATTTTGTTCGATAACATCTTTGTTAATTTCTAATAGAACCCCTCCATCATTATCTTTGATTACCCGTGTTATGGGGTCATATCTTTTGGCCATTGCTCTAAGTAAGTCCACATCAAAGAACACATTTGGAACAACCAGCTTTCCAATGTTATACATCCATCCATTTGAAAAAGGATGAGGCAAATTCCTCTGTCCATACCATAATCTGAACATTTCTAATCCTGTGAGTGGAACCCTAGCATTAGCAATGTTGCAATTATTACACACCAACCCCTCCCCTAGGATTTTCCCTCGCATCAACACCAAACCTTTCTTTCTGTCATTTGTTGATAATGGAAATTGATCTAGGAAATCATCGTATATGTTTCTTTTCAAATACTCATTGTGCCCAAAGTGCTGCTTGGTTGGTGCCATTTTAGACAAACTAGGGTCTCACTACAATGTTACACTTCAAGTGGCTATGACTAAGCAGGGATAGAAAATTACAGAGTAAAAATACTGCAATTCCTCACAATTTATGATTAAAGAATAGCCCTAATAAAATATTTTAATGAACTCAGTGACAAGCATAGAAGACCCCACCTCTTCCCAAATTTAGGTGTAGAATGACTAGGAAACAAAGAAAATTAACTCACGGCTTTTTTCTCACAAACTCTAATTTATGGCTACAGCTGCTCGCAATTTCACCTTTGGCTTTGAAACTATTTTCACAAAATACTTGGATGCTTTGTGATAAAAATGAGATTAGTATATTGATTTTAAATCAATCAAATCCTGCTAGTAAATGTCTCATTCACCATTAAAGCTCACTTGTGGGCTGCACAAAGGGCTTCAACCATAATTTGATACATATTTAAATTTGAGCCGTTGATCCTTTAGATTGATCAAATCATTGACGACCATCTTCAAAACAGGCTAGCATTGTAACTAAGGGTAAATTTTGGGTTAGATTATCAATAAAACATATAAAATAAACCCAAAGACCTATCACGAACAATGAAAACTAAAAATAAGAACAAATATACCTTTCATTCGTAGGAGTTTCCATGATTCACCTTGATAGTAACTTCTTACTTGCTGATTTGTGTTGCCCTCAGATTTGATGTGCGAGCAATCTGAAAATAAAGCCTAAGTCCTACACAAGCTTTGAAGGATTTGAATCTAAATGGCTATGCCTATGTCTATGACAAAATGACTCTAAAATGCCAAATTAATCTAAGTATTAATATGCCAGAATATTGTAATCTATGTGCATAATCTAGAAATGAGAGAAAAATAGCAGTTTATAGAAAATGCCATTTTGAATGGATGGACGAGATTGACTTCTCACAAAGACCTAAAATCAGAGGCCCAAATTAAATCTGATAATCCCTAATTAGGGTTAGGGAAAAGTCATTAATCGAGCGGTCGAGATGTCATCTAAGAAAATCAAATCGGCACTGGAGAATAAATAAGGAAATTAATTCAAAAATAAAGAGTTTTGAAAATGAAGAAGATAAAGACTAGACTGAAGATCAGTTTTGGAAAGATCAAGAATCTTCTTGATCACTTGATTTCTGGAGGAAAGTTACCAATTTGGAACTAAATTAATTCCAAATATGAATTTTGTGAAATAATAAATAATCAATTTTTAGATTATTTACCAAAATGGACTATCAGTTAAGATTGAGATGACATTTTAAAAATGAGAAGAATATTAATTTAGGCAATTGAATAATTAAAGATAATTATTTAATTTAGCAGATAAGACTAATAATTAAATTAATTTATGTATTTATTTAATTGACAGTTAGTGACATATTAAATAAATAAATAAAACTTATTTATTTAATAATCAGGAAGAATAAATGAATAAGGGTAATTAAATAAAGTCATAAATTTATTTAATTAAGGGAAGACTTAAACAATTAATGACATATTTGATAAATAAATAAAATTTATTTATTTAATAATCATGAAGAATAAAATGGCATGAATTAATTAAATAATTATGAATTATTTAATTAATAGTCGAATGTGGACCAAGGACATAATTAAATGTCATAATTATGCTAGGACGAAAGTGGTAAAAAAATGAAGCTTGCAGGCCTAGGTCATTTTTAGATGTCTACAAACATAATCACCAACAAGGCAATAAAGGGGCCCACTATGTCATATGCCGAGAAGGAATGCCACATGGCGGTTGCCGGTGATATTACAATCCTTTGATTTGCCATCACGGGATGGTGGGCACCGTTGATCTTTTTACTATAAATTTCGCTCCTTCAAAAATGGTCACTGTCCTTTCCTTTGACTATTAAGTAGCTTTTCCCTTAAAATCATAACATTTGCATTGAAATAAAACACGTGCATCTTACAAGCGCATTAGTAATCCACCTCATAATACATTGAAAACTGGCGAATGCTTTCTTCACTCCTTAGGCTTCATTGGATGAGACACGTGGCAGGCACCTGCGACATTGCGATCCCAAAATTCCTAATCGCGGGATGGTGGGAACCATCAATCTTGAAGAGACAGCTCATCAATGGTCACGCAGATTTCATCCTTTAGGAAGGGGACGTGGCACCCGCCTATGATATCGTGATCCCTATAATTCCTGATCGTGGGATAGCAGGTGCTGTTGATCTCATTCCTTTAACATAGTCGCCAACCATGTCGTTAACCTTCGAGTAGATTTTCCAGCGAGATTATAACATATCCATTGATTTAGAACATGTGCATCTCAAGAACACTTTAGTAATCTACCCCTTAATACATTTAAAGCCGGCTAGTGTTTCCTTTACTCTTTAGGCTTCATCGGATGAGACACATGGTACCTTCCCATGATTTTGCAATCAACCCAAGCACCATCGCGGGATGGCAAGGAACAACTTAGATCAAATGGTAGTTGGTTAGCAATAGCTCAAATTTGATCCCCCGGATAGGACACGTGGCCCCAGCCCGTGATTTTGTGATCCTTCAATTCCCAATCACGGGATGGTGGGCACCATTGATATCTACAAGAAATAGATCAACAAAAGCACTAAATCAACCCTTGCAAAATAAAACATTCATTAAAAGGAGAAGTGGGCATTACTAGGTGGATGAGAAATAAAAAAATTATATTCATAGAAGAAAAATAAAATAAATTTACAATTTGTTTTATAATTTCACTTTTAACTTTAAATGTATGTTCACTCATTAAGTTGTATTTTTTTTACAATCACATTTTTATTTTAGATGTTTGTTTATAAAATATAAAGATGCATTAAAAATATATTAGAAATATTTTTCTTTATATTATATAGCATTCATAACATTAAATTAACATAGAATAATTTCACAATATCACTTAACCAATCAAGTAAAATTTAATCATTACTATACAACATTATTCTCACATCAAACTAACAAATAAACTTTGAAAACAAATTTATTTTTTTATATTATAACATTCATAACTTAAACCTTTTATACAGAATATCAAGTTAATTAAAAAAAACACAAAATTATTTATAAGCAACTTAAATTTTTAAAAATTTAATAAAATATAATTTAATATAATTAAGAAAAAATTTAATAAGAATTATAGATAAATTTATGAAATATTGATTTACTTATCAAGAAAAAATGAATGATAAATTTACTTATTATAGATAAATTTACTTACCAATCTATTTTAACCATCAAGAAAAAATTAATCATTAGTGATTGCAACATTATTGGCACATCTTTTAAACAGACAAATAAGATTAAGGTTCAATTAGTATTCAATTTGGGTTACGGATCAATTAGGGCTATAATTCAATAAGGGTTAAATTAAGGGTTAAGGTTAGTCTTAAATTAGGGCTAGGATTGGAGTTAGGGTTCAATTAAGGTAAGGGTTATTGTCTATTTTAGGGTTAGGATTCAATTAAAGTTCTCTAGGGTTTTGATACAATTAGGGTTAGGATTCAACAATGCCTAGGGTTACGATTACAGTTCAATTAGTGTTAGAGTTAGGGTTGCAATAATAAAATTTCCATAATGATATGGAAAGGCATTCAATTGGATTCATATACAAATGCACAAATAAGAATTGGTAATTAAGAATTCTCTAGAACTAAAGTTATAACAATAAATACAATCCTTAGCTTAATCATTTGTTCTTTGTTAGGGTTGGGATAAGAATTTAACGGGGCCAACCAAGACATAGGAAATAAAACCCTATAGAGGAAATAAAGTATTAAAATCAAAGTTGGGATTTTATTTTAATCCGGTGACATAAGCATAACCCATTAACCCCAGTGGTCATGTCACCGATGGCTTAGCCAAGGCCTTTCATTAAATACTAACTGTGCAATGTGTAGGTTTTTCAGATTCAAAGATATGGGAGAAGATCTCAATCGTACCCCACCAACACACAGACCTAAGGTGTCGCCCTATTATTTGGTACGAGGTTAGCAAAAGGAAAATGTGTGTCCTATGTGGATTAATGTTATTGGTCATAAGGAAGGTGAATGATGTTTCCTTGGATGTCAAACCAAGTTAGCCCGAGATAAACCATTTGATCTGCCAACTCTTCAGGAGATCAGCGGGCAATATTCAAAGTTGGAAAATGGCACATGGTGGTCGTTTTATTGTACAACTGGTTAAGCATTAATGAATTATTCATTGCTTTTTTAGTCACATCGATCTCAATCTGTGTGAAGATGTTGTTGGCAATCATGAAGGGTGATCTTTGGATTCTCATGCAGCCTAGTTAAATGGTGACAGTACATATGCCGCCAAGTTGCCATGTTTGCATATGCATTTCTACTAAGCATTGATGAAGGTTGCCATTACCTCGCACAATAAATACAAGAGGAATTAATTGGTAATAGTGTCATTCTTGTAGCAGTTAGAGCACTTTATGGGCTAAGTCAAATCAAGTTTGAGTGCTTGTTTGAGAAGATAAAATGAGTAAGTCAGTAAGGAGGTCTATTCATTTGAGCTCACAAAAGCTCTATCCTACTATTCAGGAAGGTTCTTTGGTTGACAAGCCCAGGCTTGTGCCCACTAGATGCAGCAGAAGGTTGCAATTCTAGGACATTACTACTCAGCTAGTAGATGACAAAGGCAAGCAGTCGGCGGTGTGCTCTATTACGAGCAACACTTCTGATGATGTAACCGAGACTGACTCTGACTACTATTCGTATTTACATCGCTTCAATCATGGTCTTCCCTCTGATGAGGAAGTAATATATGTGCTTCCATTGGTTGTTAAAACCCTAAGCAGATGGACTAGAACCATATTGGGCAAGGACAAGAAAGAAGAGGTGGCTGAGGGTCTACCGTATTGGGCAACAACTACAAGTGGGCATGTATATTGGGGTCTGAGTTTTGGTAAGGGCAGGGTAGCAGGTAAATAAGAAGTTTTTGTGGTGCCTTCATGGCAATTTCATTGCCTGGTTTTTTTTGCGGGGATAGCGATAAGGGGATTTTGATGAAAATTTATGTTCCCTTTTCTTTTAGATTTCCCTAGTTCATGTGCCACTATGTTTTGCAAATTCAACATGTGGGAAGGTTTGAAATGAAAGTCAAATGCAATGGAGATTTTGTTCAAATGAAAATTTGTGGTGAAATTATATTTGAACCCAAAGCTTGTTGCTCCCTTGTCATATAAAAGGGAATTCAAGGCTCATTGTAGGGAGAGAACTAATGAAATCTCTAACTAGGTTTTGAGATGAATATATGGGTAGAAAGATATATGTCCTCTAATGAGGAAGTGATATCTATGGTGCCATTGGCTATTAAAACCCC
Source organism: Sequoia sempervirens (assembly GCA_007258455.2). Classification (NCBI taxonomy): domain Eukaryota; kingdom Viridiplantae; phylum Streptophyta; class Pinopsida; order Cupressales; family Cupressaceae; genus Sequoia; species Sequoia sempervirens. Next base: position 22,457 of record VDFB02101498.1, on the reverse strand, counting down.
AAGCAAATAGACTAGAACCCTATTGGGGAAGGACAAGAAAAAAGAGGAGGCTAAGGGTCTACCATATTGGGAAAAAAATAGAAGTGGGCGTGTATACCAGGGTCTGATTATTGGTAAGGGCAGTGTGGCAGGTAAATAAGAAGTTGTGGTGGTGCCTTCATGGCAATTTTGTTGCCTGGTTTTTTTGCAGGGATAGCAACAAGGGGATTTTGATGACAATTTGTGTTCCCTTTTCTTTTACTTTTCCCCAGTTCGTGCGCCACTATGTTTTGTAGATTCAACATGTGGGAAGTTTTGAAATGAAATTCAAATGCAATGAATATTTTATTCAAATGAAAATTTGTGGTGAAATTACACTTGAGCCCAAAGCTTGTTGCTCCCTTGTCATATAAAAGGGAATCCAAGGCTCATTTGTAGGGAGAGAACTAATGAAAGCTCTAGCTAGGTTTTGAGTTGAATATATGGGTAGAAAGATATGTGTGGTGCCATTGGTTGTTAAAACCAAAAGTGGACAAACTAGACCTGTATTGGGCAAGTGCAAGAAAGAAGAGGAGGCTGAGGATCTACCATATTGGGCAACAACTAGAAGCGGGCGTGTATACCGGGGTCTGAGTGTTGGTAAGGGTAGGGTGGCAGGTAAATAAGAAGTTGTGGTGCATTTTGTGGCAATTTGGTTGCTTGGTTTTTTTGCATGGATAGCAAAAAAGGGGATTTTGATGACAATTTGTGTTCCCTCTTCTTTTAGCTTTCCCTAGTTCATGCACTATGTTTTTCAGATTCAACGTGTGGGAAGTTTTGAAATGAAAGTCAAATGCAATGAAGATTTTGTTCAAATGAAATTTTTTGGTGAAATTACATTTGAGCCGGAAGCTTGTTGCTCCCTTTTCATATAAAAGGGAATTGAAGGCTCATTTGTAGGGAGAGAACTAATGAAAGCTCTAGCTACGTTTTGAGTTGAATATATGGGTAGAAAATATATCTATCCTCTGATGAGGAAGTGATATCTGTGGTGCCATTAGATGTTAAAACCCCAAGCAGACGAAATAGAATAGATAGCCTATTTTGAGTTTTGGATGAATATATGCAAATTATCTTAAATTGTATGCATATATGACTTATAAGCATGAATAAACGTATAATTCTAATATATTTTCTCTTCTTATGTGGATTTGAGTGAATTTTGAATGAAATGTTAATGATGTTGTCATTCTTCTTTTGAGAATTTTTTCCATTGTGTATATATGTTTTGGGTAGAATTCAATTTTAAAATTTTGAGGTTTCATATTTATATGTGTGAGATTGATCTAATATTCCAAAAAATGAATGTTAAAATATCATGAAAAAAATGGGCATAGAATGAATGTAAAAGTAAAATTATATTTGCATATATACATAAAATAATATCTAATAAACAAAAAATATATGCAATTAAAAATAAAGGAAAAATGATTCAACCCAAATTTAGATAAGAGAGATAATTAGATTATATGATAACTTTAAGGCTAGGGTAAGGGTTTGATTAGGATTAGTGTTCGCTTAGGGTTATGATTAGAGTTGTGAATCTACAATTAGGGTTCAATTAATATTCACTTAGGGTTTCTTTCTTGGGAGAAGTTTATTGAATGGTAAGCATATTTTATAAAATTAATATGTCACAAATTAATTTTAGATAATACTACATGTGGTTTTTCATATGGTATTAAATTGTAGATTAAAATTGATAATAGATTTCCTTCCTTATTTTGCATTGTAAGCTACCATAATATATGGCCTTAAAGTCCTATTCATATTTTGAGCTTTTCTAAACTATACAACACAACATCCAACAAAAAAAAAATTATGCATTTTTTCCAAGCACAAATCCTTAGAATTATTAATGTGTTACTTAGGTTAACTCTTTATTGCAATAAATAAATACACACTAATATATATATATATTATGGATTTGAGGGAAAATATTAAAATATTTATATATATAGAAAAATTTAAATGCAAGGGATTCAAGTACATACCTTTGCTTTTGTTAATGTTGATGAAGATACAAATCTTGATGAAGTGCCAAATTTGATTGCATGATATAACAAGATAGAATATCTTTGCTCTATGTGGCACTTGAAATTTTGTACAAAACTATAACTAACTCTACATGAAATTTGTGACTTTGGACCTATTTTGCATCAATAAATATGAGCTTTGACACATGCCTCCTAATCTAGCATACAATATGTACTTAAATACTCAAAATAGTTGGGAGTAGTGTTGAGATTGGTGGATCTTTGGGAAGGTCCAATGCTTCACCTTTGTATCTCTCCCTATAGATAGAGGTAGAGATGAATATAGAATGAGAGAGGAAAAGGGATAAAAATAGATAGAGATATAGAGATGAGGGAGAGAGATAAAATATAGAGATAGGGAGATATATATATAAAGAGAGAGAGAGAGAGAGAGAGAGATGGAAAGATAGAGATATAAGGAGATATAGAGAGAGGGGAAAGAGAGAGAGAGAGAGATATAAGTAGAGAAAGACAAATAGAGATGGAGGGGGAGATATAAATAGGGGGAGATAGAGAGAGAGAAAGAGAGAGGGAGAGATAGATAAATGGGAAGAGAAAGACATAGATATAGAGATATATGGGAATATAAAGGGACAAAAAGGTTTAGATATGAAGATAGATAGGGATATAGGGAGGGAGCAAGAGATCAAGGAGAGATGGGGAGAGATAAAGAGAGGGAGGGAGAAAGGGAGAGAGATATGTAGAGGAGAGATAGATAGAAGATGGGGAAGAGGGAGATATATGTAGAGAGGGGGAGAGAGGGAGAGCGAGAGGGGGAGGAAAATTTTTTAGTTTAAATTCTATAAAATATTCAATAAATAATAATCTAAATATTATAAGAATTATATAATTTGTATTTTAAATTACACACTATATTTTATTTTTTGAAAAATATGTAATTTTTTAACCATATTCTTATATATTTAGTATTAAGCTTTTTACATCTTTTAACAATTCAATATATAATACAAATAAAATATAGTTAATAATTTAATTAACTAGCATACCTATATTAATTAATAATATATGTAAAACACATCGAGAGTTATCTTTATCAAGATGCCTATTGAATTGAAAAAATGCTTACATTTTCATGAATATGAATTTGGAAAGCAATCATTTTGATTTCATTATTGTTTGTGTCATTGTTTATCTCAATTCATATTTTGAGCTTTTATGGGTGGGAGAGGGTGGGAGAGAGTGGGAGAGTGGGAGAGGGTGTGAGAGAGGGTGGGAGAGGGTGAGAGAGGGTGGGAGTGGGTGGAAAAGGGTGAGAGAGAGTTGGAGAGGGTGGGAGAGATGGTGGGAGAGGGTGAGAGTGGGTTGGAATGGGTGTACACTATAAATCTTTCAAAAAAACTAGCTTTACTATAACGTGAGCTCATTATGAATAAATAAAGAGATGGCCATGGGAGAGAGGGTGGGAGAGTTGGAGAGAGTCAGAGAGCATGGGAGAGGGTGAGAGAGAGTGTAACGCCCCGTCGTGCGAACCCCAAAGGACAACTAAACAATAATTACTGCACAATTTTTTTTAAAAAAAAATTAAACATAACATATATGTAAAACACATTAAGTCATAACATGAATTTCATTTAAGCAGATTTACTAACACATACATCCCTTGGGGTACACGAGGAGTCATTACGAGACTGAGATCCACACAACAACAATAAAGAATAAAATCCAAAGATATATTCCATAACAAAATAAACATTAACAAATATAACACATACATGATAATCATTGATAAGAAACCATTTGAGTACATAAATACAACATATAAATAATTAACTTAACACATTGAATTACAATTGCCATGGTCAATAACCACATCGAGTTAACATTACATTACAGTACAATGATACAAAGGTACAATGATACAAGAGTGTTTCCAAACATAAATGGAAACCAAACATAAGATAACATAATACAAATAAACAGATGAAAACTAGCTCCAAGATCGATACAACTCTGTAGTCACTGCAACCGCACCAATCCGCACCTCTCGATCCTCGACTGGGGACCCAATGGGGTGCTTAGCATGTTCCACCCAACCATGTGAGTCCGAAGACCCACCCCCCGTGCTAGGAGCTAACAAGAAAGAGACCTCAACCAAGAACATCCAAAAAGGAAACCACAAGACTCAATGCCATACAAAAGTATCATAAAACTCAAGGATTACCATGAAATAATCAACAACACCCAAGAGTCAACATAATAACTTAAAGTCATAAACCCCATCACATAAAACAAAGCAATGATCAGTAAACAAGTAACCAAAGGATGATCATAAGATACTTCCAAATCAAAATGAATTAATAAACATGATACAACTCCAAATTTTAATTAAACAATACAATAACATCATCTCACAGTATCATAAGATACAAGATCATAAATCAAATATAAATGAGATCATACAAGACCACAAAACATACTAAAGATGCATTAAAGCAATAATCATAAATCCATTTAAATCAATTCAAACAACAATCTAAAACAACTCCCATAACCCACTTCCAAAGGAACTCAATAAAGTAAAACACATGGGCAACTAGGGGAGAGTGTCATCGCATTGTCCTACATGGGCTGTCCTGTGCTCTTCCTCCCAACTGGAGGCGCCGGTCCATAGGGTGACTCATGTAGAGCCGTAGACCTCTCGTGAAGATGAGGTCACGACCTTGCCAACCACGACCTTCTCAGCCTTCCATTAGCCTATGGAAGCACTAATGAAGACGAGGCATCCATTTTATTAATCTTATAATGATATTACTACCCAACCCTCCTAAGTTAATTATTAGGTTTTCACTTAATTACAAACTCACTCGTGGGTTATCCTGTGCTCTTCCTCTTAAGCGGGGCGCCAGCCCCCACGAGGAGCCACTCTCCCTAGAGACCCAACCACATAAAACCAAGAAACCAAGGGTTGTACAACATAACAAGAATATTATATCACAACTGAGAAGCATGCGAGGCATTACCCGTCTCGCTATAAATACAATTTCCAAGTCTCAACAAATTCTGTACAACCCTTTTAAAATCATGAAACCAAAACACTTGCCACATCAAGGGCCCATAAGAGAGAGAACATCAATTATCAATCATCTCAAGCCTCTGGAAGCCGAAAGAAGGAAAACCCATAAACAAAGGTAAAGTGAAGCAACAAGAATATTTCTCCAATAATTCCATCACAAGGATAAAATTTTCTCAAATATGAGGGTAACTCATAAAAGCCATAAAAAGGGAAGATTCATCAAGACCCATCCACAAATCAACAATGGTGTTAGCTCAAATAGGGAACGCAAAAGAAAATCAACCTTTAAACAAAATCACTTAATAAAACCAAAAGCCACCAACTAGGCATTCCATGGGACACCTCAATTTTCTCCTCAGTAGAACCCCCTTATGATGGTACACAAACCACTTTCATAAAAACAACCACATAGCAATGACAACAATAATTGTAAGGCCACCAAAACTATTTCCAATTCAAAAATAATGAGTGAATCCATTAAAATAAGATCATCCACCCCATCCAAACCACATAAACAACTTTGATACAAAATAAATCAGAAATCCAAGAAGGTCAACCTCCCACAACTCATCAACAAAATACAAATTCCCAATTACATTGCCCCACAAATTTAAAAGACAAAGGATTCCTTGAATCAAAACTAACCTCCAAAGGCATTCACACCAACATGGAACCACCCAAAAAAAATCCTTCAACAACAAAGGTAAAATCATTCAACCAGGCATCCAAGGCACCAAATTTAAGAACACCTTAAATACTCAACCACTCACAACTCCACAACAACACTTATATAATAAACATCAATCAACAATTCAATCGAGAACAATATTTATTAACCAATCAATTAATGACCAGAAATAAATAACTTTACAACTTACCCATACTAAAACAATTCATGATAACCATCACAAGTATTCTAAAAGTCTTACCCATAAAGAGAACTTACAAATCAACCATTAAATGAATATAAAGGAAAATCAGTTTTCAAAAGATTACAATCCCATTTCATCAATAAACTACCCAATTCAAGATTACCCTAATCAAACAATAATCATACCCATACATTTAAATTTCCTCCTTCACCATACTAACTTAACATTCACTTCCAATATTTAAATTAATTGTGAAAACCATTTAAGACCAATTGTCTATATTTTAAAATGACAATAATAACAATACTCTACATACCTAAACTACATATTAGAACTTACCACCTTAAAATCTTAAATCTATCTAATTAAATTTACACACACAATTACGTTTAAAAACCACTACGCATTTATATTTATTTTAATTCTTTTTGAGGAGGGGATGTAAAAAGAGAAAAGATTTGTTCTACGAATCCAACAATACTACAAGATGAAATATAAAAAGAACAACTTATTTAATCCCATAATAAATTGTATTCCCAAAAATATTCACATTTAAACAAGAATGAAATAAACAATGCTATTTTACTTTCGTAATAGATTTTTCTTTTGCTAACAATATCCTTTCCAACTTGTAATTTAACAAATCAATAAAACAGATTTCTTTCTATTTTACTAATATTTTCCTTGTAAAAATTCCTGCTTTATTTTTAATTAGAAAAGAAACAGAATCTAAATATCTATTTTCTAGATAACAGATAAATTACAGAAAATATAATTTTAATCAGAACAGAACATAATATATTTAAACATTTGTTTAACTAACAATTAAATTAACAGAATATCTATTTAACAGAAATGAAACAGTAGATTTATATATATATATTCTTTTTTTTTTTTTTTAAATAACAGTGAAATTAATTAATAATACTGCAACCAGAATAATTAAATTAATCTATATATATATATAAATATATATCTACAAATATATATACATATATATATATATACATATATATACATACATATATATATATAAATATATATACATATATATATATCTAAATAAAAATCCACACAGAAATTTTAATATAAAGAAATCGCATATTAAAAATTATATACAAACACATTAAAATTTAATTGGGATTTAATCCCAAAACATTGGCATAGAGGACTAGACCCCGTCGGCCGTGGGTAGTCTACGGACTGCACACGGCAGTCCAAAGGACTGCTGTGGACAGTCTAGACTATCTACGGTACCGATGGTACCATTCTGCACCCAAAGGCAGTGTGGTGGGTACGGCCGAGGCCGTCCCCCACACAACCTTTATTAATATATGAATAAAATCAAAAATAAAAGGCATGAACAGTGCGACGGGTTTTTTTTAACAATTTCAAATTTCCATTCAAATTTTCATTCGATTAAAATACATATATATATATGTATATATATGTATATATATATATATATATCTAATATATATATATAAATATGTGTATATATATATTTTCAGAGGTTTGAATATTACAGTAACAGAGAATTACTGTTCAAATGAAATTCACTGTGCATATTTGAAATAAAATGCTTTCTAAGGAAATATATATATATGAACCAGAAATTCGAGGGAAGGTAATTGTTTTCAAAACAATAACAAAAATTTTTAAAACAAAATGAAATATCAGGATGCTGTTCATTTCCCAGATTGCAATAAAAACCCCAGAAATTTCATTAATCAAATAACAATCCCCAATTCCCTGCTAAAATTTCCTTTGATTAAACTGTAACTCCAATATATTTTTTTGTTTTTCTTTCCTATCATTATCTAATTTTCAACCCTAAATACAAATTTCATTTACAAGTACCAATTCCTATTTTAACAGAAGATAAATAAATTAAAAGAAGGAAACTGGCATCCTTCGCTTGCAGAAAATTGAAGAAGCTTTGATCCTCTTACTGTACTAATTCCTTTGCTGCAAATCTTTCAACAACAGATCCAAATCTTCCTTCCTCTTCACCAATTTTCTCCAGAGAACAGAAAAAGAAACTAAGGGCAGAAAAAAATGATTGGAAATAAAATTTCTCCAGCATTCGAAAAAACCATCCCTCCAACAAGGAAAAACCCTTAATAAATTCTATGCCCAGGAATCCTTTCAATTCCTCTTCCCACGAATACCAAAAGTCACTTCTCCAAAAATGAAATTTTATTACATTCAAATCCACAAAAGATGGAGTTTTATATTTGTTTATTCTTCATATTCTCCAGTGAAAACCAAAAGTCACAACTCAAGAAATAAATCCAAATAAAATCCCTTTAATTCCTTTTGTTGCCTTTTCAAGTATTTATATTTCATTTTCTTTTATCAAGCATTTTGATTAAACTAAATAAATTTAACTCCACAAAATGAACTTCTATTTGAATATATATTCATTATCTTCACAATACACTATTTGTTAATTACTTCCACATTAGAATAATTAAAATCAACCACTGGCAATATTCTAAATAAGTATCCATTAATTTTCTTATTATAATAATTATCTTTTCAAGATTACTTGTTCATAACAATTTAAATTAATTTATCTAATAATATCACTTTTACTTTTAATGAATTAGTTTGATTGATCATTTGCTCTAAATCATTTGATTTAATTTAATTGATTATTATTTTAATTTCTAATCATATTTTAAATAACCTTGTAAATCACTTATGATTGATTAATTATTTAAACATGACTACTAACATATTATATTTTCCACACAATCAAATAACACAGTAACCAATGAAACACACACACACACAAGTCCAAAACAACCGACACGGAGGGGTATTACATCCTCCCCCCCTTAAAAATCAACTTACTCCTGGAAGTCGAGCTCAATCATAAACATGGTAACACAACAAATATCAATGATCATAAGCACATCATCACCATAAATTAAAACATCGATTAAACATCATCAAGTAAACAACGAAAATTAAACAAACCAAAATAATAAGGAAAGGATACCAAAACAAAAATGGTGGCAGGGTTGCAAGTAGACCAATTTGGCAAACACAAGGACAGATGACGAACTAGGTTGGGGAAACTTTCTTGTCAGTTCCTATTTTCCACGTCAATCCCATTGGGTGTTTATGGTGCTCGTCATGTCCTGACAATGCAGGTGGAATCGAGGCTTAGTTCCTATAATCTTGCATCCAAGCAAATGTTGTGCATAATACATATATATCACAAATACATCGTGAGAGGAAATCCCAGCATGGTAGGGCACTCGCGAGCGAGTGATACCACACTGTCCCTCCCACCAAACCACACATAAAAGTCAAAACAATTCTAGTAACTCGTAAAAAATTTTCTTCTAATTAGTTAGGAAATATTCGTATAAGGATACTAACCATAAACCTAATTCATCTACTATATCAAAATGAATTACTACTTGACATTATAAGTATCTATACCTGCATATTATGATTACATTACCTTCGTCATTATGCTTTCTGAAGCCCACTTCCTGTAAATCAAAAGCTACCATAGAGCATTGCACATTAGTACCAATAATTCAAGTTACATCTTACCCTCAAGATACTAGATTATGCTAAAATCATAGAATAATTATCCACAAAACCTTACATTTTCATTAAAACTCATAATTTTCACACAAAGAACTCCACGTTAATCATTATTCAACACCAAAATTCACATCAATTTCAAAAAAAAGGTAAAATTTTACACCACAGATTCAAGAAAACATAATTCCTCACTCAAGGACAACAAAATCGCAAATTCCACACACACTTGACATATTGACACACATAAAACACATACCTAAGAAACACATCACAATAAAACTCAAGGGTCCAAAGAGCATCCCTGACAGGAAGGATATCGGTGCATTGCGCACTACACCGAGGGTCCTATCCTTTCCCATCAGTTTCCTGCACCATCGACCCGACACCATCAAATGAAAGAAATTCAAATTCACAACTATGACAAAAGAAAAGTGAAACTCAAGACTCACGGGTCTAAGCGCAAGGTTACATAGTGAGCACACATAGTGCCCAGTGTATGAACCTAGGCTCTGATACCATGTTGTAACGCTCCGTCGTGCGAACCCCAAAGGACAACTAAACAATAATTACTGCACAATTTTTTTTTTTTTAAATTAAACATAACATATATGTAAAACACATTAAGTCATAACATGAATTTCATTTAAGCAGATTTACTAACACATACATCCCTTGGGGTACATGAGGAGTCATTATGAGACTGAGATCCACACAACAACAATAAAGAAAAAAATCCAAAGATATATTCCATAACAAAATAAACATTAACAAATATAACACATACATGATAATCATTGATAAGAAACCATTTGAGTACATAAATACAACATATAAATAATTAACTTAACACATTGAATTAAAATTGCCATGGTCAATAACCACATCGAGTTAACATTACATTACAGTACAATGATACAAAGGTACAATGATACAAGAGTGTTTCCAAACATAAATGGAAACCAAACATAAGATAACATAATACAAATAAACAGATGAAAACTAGCTCCAAGATGGATACAACTCTGGAGTTGCTGCAACCGCACCAATCCGCACCTCTTGATCCTTGACTGGGGACCCAATGGGGTGCTTAGCATGTTCCACCCGACCATGTGAGTCCGAAGACCCAGCCCCCGTGCTAGGAGCTAACAAGAAAGAGACCTCAACCAAGAACATCCAAAAATGAAACCACAAGACTCAATGCCATACAAAAGTATCATAAAACTCAAGGATTACCATGACATAATCAACAACACCCAAGAGTCAACATAATAACTTAAAGTCATAAACCCCATCACGTAAAACAAAGCAATGATCAGTAAACAAGTAACCAAAGGATGATCATAAGATACTTCCAAGTCAAACTAAATTAATAAACACGATACAACTCCAAATTTTAATTAAACAATACAATAACATCATCTCACAGTATCATAAGATACAAGATCGTAAATCAAATATAAATGAGATCATACAAGACCACAAAACATACTAAAGATGCATTAAAGCAATAATCATAAATCCATTTAAATCAATTCAAACAACAATCTAAAACAACTCCCATAACCCACTTCCAGAGGAACTCAATAAAGTAAAACACATGGGCAACTAGGGGAGAGTGTCATCGCATAGTCCTACATGGGCTGTCCTGTGCTCTTCCTCCCAACTGGAGGTGCCGGTCCCATCTATGGATGACCTGTGCTCTTCCTCCCAACTGGAAGCGCTGGTCCATAGGGTGACTCATGCGGAGCCGTAGACCTCTTTTGAAGACGAGGTCACGACCTTGCCAACCACAGCCTTCTCAGCCTTCCATTAGCCTACAGAAGCACTAATGAAGATGAGGCATCCATTTTATTAATCTTATAATGATATTACTACCCAACCCTCCTAAGTTAATTATTAGGTTTTCACTTAATTACAAACTCACTCGTGGGTTATCCTGTGCTCTTCCCCTTAAGTGGGGCGCCGGCCCCCACGAGGACCACTCTCCCTAGAGACCCAACCACATAAAACCAAGAAACCAAGGGTTGTACAACATAACAAGAATATTATATCACAACTGAGAAGCATGCGAGGCATTACCCATCTCGCTATAAATACAATTTCCAAGTCTCAACAAATTCTGTACAACCCTTTTAAAATCATGAAACCAAAACACTTGCCACATCAAGGGCCCATAAGAGAGAGAACATCAATTATCAATCATCTCAAGCCTCCCAAAAGAATGAAAACCCATAAACAAAGGTAAAGTGAAGCAACAAGAATATTTCTCCAATAATTCCATCACAAGGATAAAATTTCCTCAAATATGAGAGTAACTCAGAAAAGCCATAAAAAGGGAAGATTCATCAAGACCCATCCACAAATCAACAATGGTGTTACCTCAAATAGGGAACACAAAAGAAAATCAACCTTTAAACAAAATCACTTAATAAAACCAAAAGCCACCAACTAGGCATTCCATGGGACACCTCAATTTTCTCCTCAGTAGAACCCCCTTATGATGGTACACAAACCACTTTCATAAAAACAACCACATAGCAATGACAACAATAATTGTAAGGCCACCAGAAATATTTCCAATTCAAAAATAATGAGTGAATCCATTAAAATAAGATCATCCACCCCATCCAAAACACATAGACAACTTTGATACAAAATAAATCAGAAATCCAAGAAGGTCAACCTCCCACAACTCATCAACAAAATACAAATTCCCAATTACATTGCCCCACAAATTTAAAAGACAAAGGATTCCTTGAATCAAAACTAACCTCCAAAGGCATTCACACCAACATGGAACCACCCAAAAATAATCCTTCAACAACAAAGGTAAAAGCATTCAACCAGGCATCCAAGGCACCAAATTTAAGAACACCTTAAATACTCAACCACTCACAACTCCACAACAACACTTATATAATAAACATCAATCAACAATTCAATCGAGAACAATATTTATTAACCAATCAATTAACGACCAGAACTAAATAACTTTACAACTTACCCATACTAAAACAATTCATGATAACCATCACAAGTATTCTAAAAGTCTTACCCATAAAGAGAACTTACAAATCAACCATTAAATGAATATAAAGGAAAATCAGTTTTCAAAAGATTACAATCCCATTTCATCAATAAACTACCCAATTCAAGATTACCCTAATCAAACACTAATCATACCCATACATTTAAATTTCCTCCTTCACCATACTAACTTAACATTCACTTCCAATATTTAAATTAATTGTGAAAACCATTTAAGACCAATTGTCTATACTTTAAAATGAGAATAATAACAATAATCTACATACCTAAACTACATATTAGAACTTACCACCTTAAAATCTTAAATCTATCTAAATAAATTTACACACACAATTACGTTTAAAAACCACTACGCATTTATATTTATTTTAATTCTTTTTGAGGAGGGGATGTAAAAAGAGAAAAGATCTGTTATACGAATCCAACAATACTACAAGATGAAATATAAAAAGAACAACTTATTTAATCCCATAATAAATTCTATTTCCAAAAATATTCACATTTAAACAAGAATGAAATAAACAATGATGTTTTACTTTCGTAATAGATTTTTCTTTTGCTAACAATATCCTTTCCAACTTGTAATTTAACAAATCAATAAAACATATTTCTTTCTATTTTACTAATATTTTCCTTGTAAAAATTCCTGCTTTATTTTTAATTAGAAAAGAAACAGAATCTAAATATCTATTTTCTAGATAATAGATAAATTATAGAAAATATAATTTTAATGAGAACAGAACAAAATATATTTAAACATTTGATTAACTAACAATTAAATTAACAGAATATCTATTTAACAAAAATGAAACAGTAGATTTATATATATATATATTCTTTTTTTGTTTTTTTAAATAACAGTGAAATTAATTAATAATACTGCAACTAGAATAATTAAATTAATCTATATATATATATAAATATATATCTACAAATATATATACATACATATAGATATACATATATATATATATACATATATATATATCTAAATAAAAATCTGCACAGAAATTTTAATATAAGGAAATAGCATATTAAAAATTATATACAAACACATTAAAATTTAATTGGGATTTAATCCCAAAACATTGGCATAGAGGACTAGACCTCGCCGGCCGTAGGCAGTCTACGGACTGCACACGGCAGTCCAAAGGACTGCCGTGGACAGTCTAGACTGTCCACGGTACCGACGATACCGTTCTGCACCCAAAGGCAGTGTGGTGGGTACGGCCGAGGCCGTCCCCCACACAGCCTTTATTAATATATAAATAAAATAAAAAATAAAAGGCATGAACAGTGCGACAAGTTTTTTTTAACAATTTTGAATTTCCATTCAAATTTTCATTTGATTAAAATACATATATATATATTTATATATATGTATATATATATATATCTAATATATATATAAATATGTGTATATATATATATTTTCAGAGGTTTGAATATTACAGTAACAGAGAATTACTGTTCACATGAAATTCACTGTGCATGTTTGAAATAAAATGCTTTCTAAGGAAATATATATATATATGAACCAGAAATTCGAGGGAAGGTAATTGTTTTCAAAACAATAACAAAATTTTTTAAAACAAAATGAAATAACAGGATGCTGTTCATTTGCCAGATTGCAATAAAACCCCCAGAAATTTCATTAATCAAATAACAATCCACAATTCCCTGCTAAAATTTCCTTTGATTAAACTGTAACCCCAATAGATTTTTTATTTTTTTTCCTATCATTATCTAATTTTCAACCCTAAATACAAATTTCATTTACAAGCACCAATTCCTATTTTAACAGAAGATAAATAAATTAAAAGAAGGAACCTGGCGTCCTTCGCTTGCAGAAAATTGAAGAAGCTTTGATCCTCTTGCTGTACTAATTCGTTTGCTGCAAATTTTTCAACAACAGATCCAAATATTCCTTCCTCTTCACCAATTTTCTCCAAAGAACAGAAAAAGAAACTAAGGGAAAAAAAATGATTGGAAATAAAATTTCTCCAGCATTCAAGAAAACCATCCCTCCAACAAGGAAAAACCCTTAATAAATTCTATGCCCAGGAATCCTTTCAATTCCTCTTCCCGCGAATACCAAAAGTCACTTCTCCAAAAATGAAATTTTATTACATTCAAATCCACAAAAGATGGAGTTTTATATTTGTTTATTCTTCATATTCTCTAGTGAAAACCAAAAGTCACAACTCAAGAAATAAATCCAAATAATATTTAATCCCTTTAATTCCTTTTGTTGCCTTTTCAAGTATTTATATTTCATTTTCTTTTATCAAGCATTTTGATTAAACTAAATAAATTTAACTCCACAAAAATGAACTTCTATTTGAATATATATTCATTATCTTCACAATACACTATTTGTTAATTACTTCCACATTAGAATAATTAAAATCAACCATTTGCAAGATTCTAAATAAGTATCCATTAATTTTCTTATTATAATAATTATCTTTTCAAGATTACTTGTTCATAACAATTTAAATCAATTTATCTAATAATATCACTTTTACTTTTAACGAGTTAGTTTGATTGATCATTTGCTCTAAATCATTTGATTTAATTTAATTGATTATTATTTTAATTTCTAATCATATTTTAAATAACCTTGCAAATCACTTATGATTGATTAATTATTTAAACGCGACTACTAACATATTATATTTTCCACACAATCAAATAACACAGTAACCAATGAAACACACACACAAGTCCAAAACAACCGACACGGAGGGGTATTACATCTAATTTCTAATCATATTTTAAATAACCTTGCAAATCACTTATGATTGATTAATTATTTAAACACGACTACTAACATATTATATTTTCCACACAATCAAGTAACACAGTAACCAATGAAACACACACACACACACAAGTCCAAAACAACCGACACGGAGGGGTATTACAGAGAGGGAGAGAGGGTGGGAAAGGGTAGGATAAGGTGGGAGAAGTTGTGAGAAGGTTGGAGAGGGTGTGAGAGGGTGAGAGTGTTGGAGAGAGTGGGAGAGAGTGGGAGAGAGTGGGAGAAGGTGGGAGAGACTTTGGGAGAGAGATAGAGAGAGTGGGAGAAGGTGAGAGAGGGTGGGAGAGAAAATATATCTATAAAAAAACCAACTTTCTCATAATGTGAGCGCTTTTAGAAGAAGTAGAGACATGACCATTTTATCAAGAAGGAGAGAGTGGGAGAGAGTGGGAGAGAGTGGGAGAGAGTAGGAGAGAGGCTGGGAGAGAGTGGGAGAGGGTAGGAGAGAGTGAGGGAGAGTGGGAGAGAGAAGGAGAGAGGGAGAGAGTGGGAGAGAGTGTGGGAGAGTGGGAAAGTGGGAGATAGATAGGGAGGGATAGATTGGGAGAGGGTTAGGGTTCAATTAGGGTTAGGGTTAAGGTTAGGGTTGGATTTCAATTTGGGCTAGAGTTTAATTACGGTTAGGGTGTAATTAGGGTTAGGGTTAATGTTAGGGTTGGATTTCAATAAGGGCTATAGTTTAATTATGGTTAGGGTTCAATTAGGGTTAGGGTTAAGGTTAGGGTTTGGGCTAAATCAGGGTTAAGGTTCAATTAGAATAAGTGTTCACTTAGGGTTATTGTTAGGGTTAATATTGTGCTTAAGATTGGGCTTAAGATTTAACTTATATAGTATTTTGGATAATAGAAACAATTTTGATTGATTTAATATTTTCTAAATTCATTATTGAATTTAAATCTTACAACTTATTGTCTAAATTCATTATAGAAACAATGTATGATAACTTATTCTCTTGATTTTGAGGGTGAAAGTGTGGCTACATAAGGTTTCTATACATAGTATTTGTAGGAGAATGGTATCTCTATTTTGAATTATTTTAAACCTTGTTTCTATGTAGTATTTTTTAAATTCATTTTTTTTTATACTCTATAATTAATAGTTTATATATTGTACTCTCTCTATACATGATTTTTAGCAAGATTGGGGACACTAATAGAACCTTCATTTTTTTTTTTTTAAAAGACTAAGAAATGTATGATAATTTGACAACATAAAACCATGAAAATAAAAGTGAAAAAAAAAATTAACATAGTAAAAATGGCCAATCATGTGCCAAAAATGAAAAGAACCATTTGTTGTTACTCTAATATTTCAACCACATACTAAATTATCAAGTGAATTTTATAAATGTATCATGCAAGGAGCACAATTTTGGGAATCAATGTGAATGATTCGCATCAAGAAATTAGACAAGCTTTGAGATTGAAGGACCCAAGCTCTTTGTAGGTTTTTAATGAAGATTTAATTTGCCACTAATAGGAACAATAAGAAAATAGATAAATGTGAAAATAAATCCTAATCTCTAAGAGTTTTGTGCTAAGAATTACATACACATCTCATAAATTTTAATAGATACATGAGACACATTTATAGAAATAAAGGAAATAAATAGCTATTTAGATAGTTATTAATCTACAAAAGATTAGGACCTACGTACTTCAAGAGATTAATAAAAATAAGTTTTTATTTATAGTTTTTAAATTTGATAATTTTGAAATTATCATAGATGTAAAGTAAAGATAAAATATTTTTCAACAAAATAAATAAAATGAAAAAATACCGTGATTAATCAAGAATAACATGATATTGCAAAAATATAATAAATAAAAGAATATGCATAATTGTACATAAGCCATCAAAAGTCTAAATATACCTATCTCTATATTAAAAAAAAAAATCTCTTTAAAATGACTCAAAAAATTATTAAAACTATTAAGCCCATGAAAAACACTACTCCATATAAAGAGTATACAACATGATACTTATAGAAAAAAAATTATGTGGGATACCAAAAAATTGTTAAAAAGATAAGATAAGATAAAATTATAAATGAAATTAATCATATTAATTTCATAGTTAAAAAGATAATTCTATGGATCTTTAAATATACATATATAATAATGTTTAAATCTTTATTTAAATATATATATATTATATTTTATAAACTTATACATTAAATTTTTTAATATTTAAGCTATACTAAAATCTAAGATATTCAATATTGATTATTATTTTTAAATTATAATATTGATTAAAGATATATAATTATATTTATAAGATTTAAATTCAATAATGAACTTAGGAACATAACTAATCAAAATTGTTTCTATTATCCAAAATACTATATAAGTAAATTATAAACTATTATAAATAGAATATTTAAATTTTTATTTCAAATGTTAAATAATTCTGAATGCAATTTTTATAATTATAAACTTACCTTTAATGATGTTAGTAAGTTTTTAATTAAAATTAGTTTTCAAGCATATATTAACATACCCAGATATATTTACCAAAATGTATTATCTATTATTGATTATGTAATTTTGAATGTATAATATATTTTTTAAAAAATAAAAATATATTTTTGAAAAAAAAATATATATTTAAAAAATTAAATAATATATATTTTAAATTAGAAATAGAATAGAATAATTTTGAATGTATTCAACTATCAAAATATGATTTTTTTTAATATACCATTAAAATCACTAGTTTCCCTAATTTCTCCGCTTTTGCTCATTTTTAATGAATTTCCCCCTGGCCTTGTCAAATATTTTATTTTAAATGTTTTGCTTTGGAAGCAATGAAACGTTTAAAATATATCGCACAAAAATTTATTTGGGCCCCACCTTGTACAGTCCACGTGGCAACCGCCCATGATTTCATAATCAACCAAAGCACCATCGTAGGATGGCAGCGAACGACTCAGATCAAAGGACAGTTGATGAACAGTCACGCAAATTTGATCCCCGGATGGGACACGTGTCGCCCACCCATGATATCGCCATCCTACAATTTCTGATCACGGGATGGCGAGGAATGGCATAGATCAAAGGACAGTTGATGAACAATCATGCAAATTTGATCCCCAAATGGGACACGTTTCGCTCACCCGTGATATCGCCATCCTACAATTCCCAATCATGGGATGGCGGGCAACCGTTGATCTTGAAGGAATTTTGATTGATGGTAGCCCAAATTTCATCCTTCTGAAAAATAAAACATTCATTAAAGGGAAAGGGGACATTACTAGGTGGATGGAGAATAGTGACAAGGTTTTTTAAAACCGTTCAGCATAGGGCTAACCAGGACCTAGGAAAATAAAACCCGTGGACGAAATAAAATATTAAGACAAAGTGACCAGGCCTAGACGGAACGATGGGGGATAAGATGTTTTGAAAACCCTTCAAAAAAGGTAACGACCAAATAGATCCCAACCAAGGCATTAGGTAAACACAAGGGCTTAAGATGGAGACAAAGCTAAAACCCCTGCCCTAAGAAATTTTCCAACACCATGAAAGACTAGTGACATAAGGTAGGGCATGAGTGAAAAATTAGGAACAAAAT
Source organism: Sequoia sempervirens (assembly GCA_007258455.2). Lineage (NCBI taxonomy): Eukaryota > Viridiplantae > Streptophyta > Pinopsida > Cupressales > Cupressaceae > Sequoia > Sequoia sempervirens. The sequence continues at coordinate 3,488 of VDFB02101498.1, read as the reverse complement.
TTGAAGTTCCATCAGTACAAACATTGGATAATTTTATATTAATGATTTTTCCTATCACAAATATAAAAGGTGAGCACAATAAATAACATGTATTTTCCCATTAAATGTGAAAGGATTTTTAAAAAAAAAAATAGTGTTCAACTATTGGTCCATTTTTGTTCAATATAAGTTGTATTTTAAATCATTATGTTGTTTTTATAACAACAAATAGATTTTTGTGTCTTAACTATTAGTCCATATGTGTTGTTTTTATAAATAGAACACAAAGAACAAAACTTGAAGTTCCATAACTACCTATAACCCTAAAACTCCTAAACCATTAACCCTAAACCTCTAATTCCCTCTCTCTCTCAAGTCTCTCCGTCTCTACCCCATCTCCCTCTCTTAGGTCTCTCTCTCTAAGTCTCTCCCTCTCCTCTACTCCCTTTCTCCCTCTTCTTAGTCTTTCTCTCACTCACTCACCACTCCCTCTCTGAGGTCTCTTTCTCACTCACTCCCTCTATCTCTATCCCCTCCACCATTAACCTTAAACCCTTAAACCATCTACCCTCTACCCTTAACCCTCCCTCCCTCTATCTCTCTCCCACTCCCTCCCTCTCTCTATCTCTCAACTATTTTCAATATCCTACCCCCTCTCCCTCTCTCTCTTAGGAATTCTCTCTCACTCACTCACCTCTTACCTTAACCCCTCTCCACCCTTAACCTTTTAAACCCTTAAACCATCTACCCTACCCTTAACCCTCCCTCCTCTATCTCTCTCTCCCACTCTCCCTCTCTCTCTCTCAAGTATCTTCTAATATCCTACCCCTCTCCCTCTTAGTTTTCCTCACTCACTTCTGTTCTCTATCTCTCTCCCTTAACCCTAAACTCCTAAACTCCTAAACCTTAAAACCCTAAACCTTAAACCCTTAAACCTCTACCCTCTACCCTTAACCCTCCCTTCCTTTTATGTCTCTCTCTCATTCCAAGTCTCTCCCTCCTAGCACCAATCCCTCTCTCAAGTCTCTATCACTCATTCACTTATCTCAAGCTCCTTTCCATCCTACCCTTCTCCCTCTCTCTTAGGTCTTTTCTCTCTACCTCCACCAATTTATATCTCTCTCTCTCCCCTCCATAAATTTTAAACTCTAAACCCTAAACCCTCCCACCCATATCTCTCTCACACTCCCTCTCTTTCCCTCTTTCCATCTTCAATCTCTTCTCATATTATGTTTCTTTTCCTTCTAATTTTGTATTTTAATGAAAACTTGGTTTTACACCTTATTTAAGTCATTTAATTTTCCATTTTGTTCCTACTAGATTTTATTTAAAACTATAGACACCATCCAATTGAATTATGAGATTCCTCTCTTCTTCTATTAGGATGTAAGAAAAATCATTTGAGAGGTCTTTTTGGATCTTAGCCATTCTACTTTCAAGGAGACCCTTTCATTGAAAAGGTTTCTAAGGACTTGGATATTGCACTCTTTTAGTCTGAGTTTTATGAATTTTAACTTTCTATTGAATATGCACATCTTAGTGCAATGATCAACTGTTTGGGTGAGCCAAGAGTTAGTGACAACCATTCCTCTCTCTCTCCCCTTCCCCTCTTTCATAACTCATAAAGAAGTGACATATTTCATGAAGAAGTGAAATAAGTATTTTTTTTGTTTCAAATAAAATATCACAACTCTCCACTATAAGTATATCATTTAAAAAATAAAATGGCCATTTAATAAAATAAGACACTCATTGAAACAAGTGTTGTTATCATAGTGAAAAAATATTGTTCTTATCTGTACAACAATTGGGGTAGCAATGTACAAGCATTGGATAATTTTATATTAATAGTTTGTCCTATCACAAATATAAAAGGTGAGCACAATAAATAACATGTATTTTCCCATTAAATGTGAAGGATTTTCAAAAAGTTTTAGTGTTCAACCATTGGTCCATTTTTGTTCAATAGAAGTTGTATTTTAAATCATTATGTGTTGTTTTTATAACAACAAATAGATTTTTTGTGTTCAAATATTGGTCCATATATGTGTTGAATATGTACAAGTACGTATATCAAAAAATTTATGGTTATCAATAAGTATTTGGTCTCTTTCTCTCACTCACTCACTCACTCCCTCTATCTCTTTTCCCTCTACCCTAAACCCTAAACCCTTAAACCCTCTACCCTCCCTTCCTTTTTCTCTCTCCCACTCCCTCCCTCTCTCTCTCTCTCAAGTCTCTCCCTCTCTCTATATATATATATCTCTCTCTCCCTTTCCCTCTCTCTCTCTCTCTCTCTCTCGCCCACCCTCCACCTCCTATTTACTCTCAGGTATATAGAGAGGAGTAAGAGGGAGATAAAAAGAGAAATAGAGATAGAGATATAGAGTAGGAGAGATGAAGGGAGAGATGTAGTGAATGAGAGAGAAAGGGGGGAGAGGGAGATATAGCTCAATAGATAGAGGGGGGAAGAGGCAGGAGTGACATAGATAGTGGGAGATATAGAGAGCGACAGGGAGAGATATATCAATCACCCTCCCTATATCTCTATCTATTCATCCCTATCTCTTTACCTCTCTACCCCTCTCTATCTCTTTGTCTCTCTACCTCTCTCTATCTCTTTTTATCCCTTTCTATTTGTATGTTTTTCATTATCTCCCTCTCTCTATATATTTTGTTCCCTATATTTATCTTTGTCTCCTTAAGTGTGCAATGGGTACATTGAAGAGGTCTTAAAGGAGAACTATCATATCTTTAATCAAATGGCATGCTACCTTGAGCATAACTCCCCAAGGACACATTCCATCCTTGGATTGTTGACATGAAACAACCAATCAAAATTTAGTTTCTCTCTCATATTAATATATATTATATTAATTATATTTTGTATTATATAAAAATATACTTATTATTAATTATTAATTATAATAATTTTATACGTATTTAATAATTTTGTTAAAGAATATAATATCTAATTATAATAAGTTGAATAATTATATTATTTATTATGTAAAACATAGCTAATATATACTTAAATATATTGTAGAATATTACAACCTAGCTAAATGGCGCCAAATTTTTTAACTTAATTAACATATTGTAAAAGCTAATGAAACTAGGTTGTAGCTCATCAAATTGGAGAAGTGAAAGGTCAATGCCAGCGTTGAGGAAGAGTTTGGAGTAGTGAGAACAAGGTCAATTCCAGTGCCGAGGAAGAGTTTGGAGGAGTGAAAACAAGGTCAATACCAGCACCGAGGAAGAGTTTGGAGTTAAAACAAGGTCAATACCAGTGTCGGCGAAGAGTTTGGAGGAGTGAAAACAAGGTCAATACCAGCACCAAGGACAAGGTTGAGGGCACTCACAGAAAATCGACGACCAAGGGGCAATGAGTACTGCAATTTTTCACCCCCATTCTCTTTAACCTTCAATTTTCATGCCTAGTTTCAAAAGATCTTCTCATACATTGGCACCCCCATTCTCCTAAAATGGTATAAGGTAAGACAAAAAAA